>WWET01002859.1:84269-101582 GCA_011038615.1 Limnodynastes dumerilii | reverse complement strand
ATAGAAACATAGAAAGTGATGGCAGATAAGAGCCACATGGCCCATCTAGTCTGCCCATTTGTTTATTGAAAACTATACTGATCCTAGACCCTATTTACCCTCAATTTGGGTTTCAATTTAGGATACCCTTATATTTATCCCAAGCATGTTTAAATTGTTCTACTGTATTGGCCTCAACCACCTCAGATGGGAGAACATTCCATTTGTCTATCACCCTTTCAGTGAAGTAATTTTTCCGCACATTTCCTTTGAATCTACCACCCTCCAATTTGTGTCCATGCCCTCGTGTTCTATTACACTTTTTCTTTTGAAAAATGGTACCCTCCTCTAGCTGGTCACAACTCTTGATGTATTTGAAAGCTGCTATCATGTCCCCCCTCTCCTTTCTCTGCTCCAAGCTATACATGTTTAGTTCTTCTAGCCTTTCTTGGTATGATTTGTTACAAAGGTCATGGACCATTTTAGTTGCTCTTCTTTGCACAGTCTCTCATGTATTTATGTCTTTCTGGAGATATGGCCTCCAGAACTGAACGCAGTATTTTAGGTGAGGGCGTACCAATGATTTATAAAGGGGCATCACTACTTCTCTCTTTCTGCTACTAATTCCTCTCCCTATGCAACCAAGCATCTGACTTGCCTTTTTCATTGCTTTGTTACATTGATTGGCTACCTTCAAGTTACTGGAAATAATGATTTCTAGATCCCTTTCCTCCTCGGTAGATTCTAATGTAATGCCATTAAGGAAATATTGAGCGTTTGGGTTTTTATGTCCTAAGTGCATGATTTTGCATTTTTTGGCATTAAACTGCAGTTGCCACAGTCTTGACCATTCCTCCAGTCTACCTAGATCATCCCTCATTTTCTGTAACCCACCTGGCGTGTCTACCCGGTTACATATCTTGGTGTCATCTGCCAAAAGGCATATTCTCAACTCAATACCACAGGCAATATCACCTATAAAGATATTAAATAGCACTGGTCCAAGTACAGAACCCTGGGGTACTCCACTGGTTACCTTACCATCCCCAGAAGAGATTCCATTTACTACAACCCTTTGTTGTCTGTAACTTAGTTATGTATATGGAGTGCCCATGCACAGATGTTCCGAGACAGGGTACTTACGCAAATGACTTGTGTGAGTCCCCTGTTGTACTTAAGTCAGGATCTGGGCCACACTGTACATCACGATGAATATGTTCTTCTACTTACAATACTCTTCTTATTCTTTGTATTGCTGTACTTAGTAGCTACTGCAGATAACAACTGCAATGCTCCTGACCTTTTCTAAAGTAGCTGCTTACACATAGCATACTATATACAATCATTATAAATAAGAAATATAAGGACGTGCACTGCGCTGGTAGCACCTGCTGCTAATCCACCCTCCTATGAGATCTACCCATCTCACAAGGAAAAGATAATATAAGAAAAGAAAACGGGGAAGATATGCACTGGTGTATATTCCTATGGGTGTTGGTAATGAACTATTGAACCAATATCAAATGGGGCAGTCTGGTGCAGATATCAATGTCCAATTGAAAAGTAGCAATTCAAGTCCTAAGAAATGATAATGGAACTGTGGTCCTCACAAATCCCACGATGCCCCCCACCGTGGTGGGGGGGGTGGAGTAATATAATAGCCCGAAAATGAAAGGAAATACAATTTATTAGTACATGAAAAGATTCAAAAAACCAAAACAAAACCCGAGACTCTGCAGTCTAGGTTACAACAGAAGTGTCTATACCGGGATGTGGAGAACCCGCTGTTGGCTGTTGGTCCGGAGGTAACAGGAGACGCGCTGGTGTACAAGTCCCGGGTGAAGTGCTCCGCTGTTTCAGTTAAGGACCAGCCCTTTCTCAAGACGTATTGAGAAAGGGCTGGTCCTAGCCCGAAACGCGTTGACAGGAAGCAATATCACAGAGCGTCGATTACCTAGGAGAGGAGATCAGCTGGGACGGACGGCGGCAAACAGCGGAGCACTACACCCCGGGACTTGTACACCAGCGCGTCTCCCGTTACCTCCAGACCAACAGCGGGTTCTCCACATCTCGGTATAGACACTTCTTTTGTAACTTAGGCTGCAGAGTCTCGGGTTTTGTTTTGGTTTTTTGAATTCTTTTCATGTACTAATAAATTGTATTTCCTTTCCTTTTCGGGCTATTATATTCCTCCACCCCCTCCCCCAAGGTGGGGCATCGTGGGATTTGTGAGGACCACAGTTCCATTATCATTTCTTAGGACTTGGATTGCACCAGACTGCCCCATTTGATATTGGTTCAATAGTTCATTACCAACTCCCATAGGAATATACACCAGCGCCTATCCCCCCCCCCCTTTTTTCTCTATACAATCATTGCAAAATCCAGTTACTTCTTCATAGATATTGGGGAGAAAACAATGAAATGGATAATAGTAACACACATACTGTAATAGAACTGATTGAGGCTGGGGACACATTATGGAGGTCCCCTGTTGTCAGGAACTACCATTGGTGCAACAGGTGCAACGGTACCCAGGCCCTTGCTGATACAAGGGCCCACAGCCATCATCACCGCACCACTGAAGCTCCCCTCCGGGCTACCTGAGATATCATCATATCATCAGGGCCAAAGCATATTTGTTGCATCTGGGACCACAGCTCACTATGTCCTCCTCTGCCTGTAGTTATAGCTATATTGTAAACTAAACCTTTCTCTCTCCTGCGTAATTGCATAATTACTGTGAACCCGGGATATTGCCGGGTCACCAAGATCACAGACCCTGTTTACATTGCAGGGCAGACCCGGGAAATTCCAGGACCTGGGTCCGTCCTGTCAGTAGTGCGAGTCATCACACTGCCTAATTTGTTTACTGTTGCTCTGGCACTAGAAACACTAGAGCACTCACTAGAACCCCCTAATGTAAATGACGTCATCATTTCTATAAAAGGGTGCCCTCTACTGATCGAGTGGTAATTAGTAGCGACGCCTATGAAGAAGAAGGAGTCTGTCGACTGGAAAAGTGCCAAAATAGGCCTCGGAGCAGAAGAAAGGACCTGATCATCATCTTCAAGCAAGCGGACAAGATTCTTTAAGCTACTGGAGAAGATTATCTGCAAAGAAAGAAAAAACTACAAGCAACTATTCCCAAGAATGATGACAACTAAACAGAGAGTAAGAAATATTTTTATTTAATTTATGCAACACACATTAGTTTAAAATACACTTAGTACAAAACAGTGTGGCCACCTAGGGTAATTTTACAGAGTAGGGGGCAATATTATGCATTGTAAATGTTTATTTTAGGCACACATGTATGTACATGAATTTGTGTATGTTTTTTTTTTTTTTGGAACTAGATACAGCGCAGCATGCTTAGAAGGCTTAACATGCTGACACTGATATTACTACAAGGCTCAGCAATGTTTAGCCTTGTAGTTCTATCAGCGCAGCCATGCTAAGCATTCCAGACATGCTGAGGTTGCCTTTGGGACATAGAAAAACACGTCAAATATATTGACATGAGTCTTTCTAGAACAGTGTGGGACGCTTTCAATTAAAACGCCCCACACAAAAGGTGCTTTGATGTACAGCGCTTTGCTGACGAATTTTTTTTTTTATAAAGCAAACAACTGGACGATTTCAATCCAGCGATGTTTGCCTGGTCGGTTTTGCTAAAGGCTAAAGTCCCGGGACTTTGGGCCTGATCCAGACCTACGACCGCAATCGCCCGCGAGCGTAGCGAACGTTCGCCCGGGCGTAAAAACTTTCATGCCCATAACACTCCCATTGATTGTACCTGCTTACGCCGGCTGAACCCTACCCTAAGATTTTCCAGCGTACGTGCGAATTTTCGTACCCATACGCTGGTCGTACTGGGCTTAGCACGCCCATACTGTACAATTTAAATGGCTATCCCCGCCTCTGTGTAGTAACTCGAGCGTTCAGCCTATCGTCGTACAAAACGCACGCCCCTTGAGCGAAAAATACGCTGAAAATACGCTCGCTGTTCGCTCATGTCCTTCGGTCGACCGGAAGTTGTCATACTGCACATGCGTAGTGCGTTTTTTTTCACAAATTTTCGCTTACGATCGGCGTACGATCGCTTGCGGTCGTAGCTCTGTATCAAGCCCTTTGCCTTTAGTGAATACGGCGATGGCATACTCGCCAGCAAAGTCCTGGGACTTGGTCTTTTTTGGCAAAATCAACTTTAGTAAATATATCCCAGAGAGTGTAGAAATTTGAGATGTCCAACCTCAGTCTTCAAGTGTTCCCGTTAGGACGTACTTCTGGGTTCTGTTGACCAGCTACCAGCTGCGTGTTCCTGTGTGAGCGGTGAATCTTGCGGCGGTGTGCACTCCGTCGCAAATGCTCTGTTAGCCTGGATTTGGAGATTTCCACTCTAAAGGATCACTCTACAAGCATCAGCATGCCCAAAAACTGTCAACCCCCAGCCTGACCTGTCACATACAGAGCCCCTAGCCTCTAGATTATGATTAAATACCCCAACAATTCTAATATAATTGTCATGCAATACACTAACATATTGCACATAACTCACTAATAAATGCCTGACAATTCTCAAAAACCACTCGTTAAATACACTAACATATTACACATGACGTACACAGCAATGAGAAAACAGATGTCAGGCAAGGTATACAGGTTAAAGACACTGGAAAAAAGATTAAAGATAAATAACCTAAATACAGACAAAGAACCCTAAAGAACAATCAGGAATGCAGACAAATGGAGGCAGATTACAAGAACACAGCACAGATCAGCAAGCTGACACACAGCAACAGGGAGCAGGAAACAATGACCAACACCTAGCTTTGGGGGAGGACATCTATATAAGGGCAAGGCACAGATGTAGTTAAGGGCCTGTAATTTGTCCACAAGAGTCCAACAGCAGCCCCTAGGGGCAGGTCATGGTAATGTCTACCAATAAGAATAACTGGTCCAGGTCCCTGGAGGCCAAACAGGATACAGCAGTCAAGGCCATAACATAGGGTGGAGTCTTTGATACAATAAGTCCTTTCCCACCATTAAAAAGGTCTGTGTTATCTCTTCTGTGCCCGGGCGAATCAAAAGAGCCATTTTCTGGTCAGAGCTGTAGATAGTGTCTGTCGTTCAGTACTTATCAGGGGGGTTTCTGGGTACTTAACCCCCCCCCCCTCCCTCCTGCATAGAGCATATTCCAAGGTTAATATTGAGTACTCCAACCCATTGGCTTCTGATTCTATCACCAAAATAACACACACTTAAAAAAAACTCCATCAATTTTGTGGAAAAAGGCACGCTAAAAAAAGGCTAACACAAAAAATGCTTCAGGGCCACTCCAGGGTTCGGGGCCCTAAAGCTTAAGCTTAATTAGTCATTGTAGATCCACCACTTATCATAAGTGAATCAGACTAGGCTGCCTTACAATGTGTATCAGGGGAATCCCAACCTTGTGTTCTCCATACATGGCTATTTAGAATCATGTCCAGGAGGAGTTAGTAGACACTTTTAATTATCTTTTTTTGTTTTGTTTTATTTTGTTTTGTTTTTTTAACATCTCTATTCCAATACTAAGTTTGCAGTTTTTTTGTGCTTTTAGTGATTTGCTAATTTTTAACTGCAATCTCAATTAGTAGGATTTATTATAACTTTAGCGTTGACATATAGGGGTAAGTAGAAGTAATTTCTCTATTTAATAACTTGGGACCAGATTCACACATTGGTTGTCTTCCGTACTTGCGTAGATTAGTGAAAGTGGGTGGGGGAAGGCATTTAAATGGATTAATATGGGCGTGGTTTGTCATTCACGGGAGGAAAATACGCACGTAACTACACACATAGGGCCTGATCCAGAGCTACGGCCGCAAGCGATAGTACGCCGATCGTAAGCGAAAATTCGTGAAAAAAACCGCACTACGCATGTGCAGTATGACAACTTCCGGTCGACCGAAGGACATGAGCGTACAGCGAGCGTATTTTCAGCGTATTTTTTGCTCAAGGGACGTGCGTTTTGTACGACGATAGTCTGGACGCTGGAGTTACTACACAGAGGCGGGGATAGCCATTTATATTGTACAGTATGGGCGTGCTAAGCCCAGTACGACCAGCGTATCAGTACGAAAATTTGCACGTACGCTGGAAAATCTTAGGGTAGGGTTCAGCCGTCGTAAGCAGGTACAATCAATGGGAGTGTTATGGGCGTGAAAGTTTATACGCCTGGGCGAACGTACGCTACGCTCGCGGGCGATTGCGGTCGTAGGTCTGGATCAGGCCCATAGACTTAAGGTTGCCCTATTGACGCATAAGTCACCGAAAACCCGTCCGTGTGAAGGGGGTGTCATGGGTGTTGCCACGTACGAGCATATATTTGCGCACTTTATACACACGCATCTGTGAAGACTGCCCTTGAAGTGTAACATACAAATGCCCTCCTTTGTAAAGGCTAGGAAATTGTGGGGACTTCAATGTAAATATTCAACGTTTGCTCTTCTATCTGATGAATTTACCACAAAACCCACTGAATAATCCTTAAGTTAGATCATATAAAAGATTAATTATATAAATCATAAAAGTCAAAGACTTATGAATGATTTAAAAATATACTACATGGCGTCATTCCAATTATCACTACTATTAAAAATAAATGTATGTTTGCAGACTCTGCATAAAATATGTGTGTTTTCTAAAAAAAAAAAATATAAACAACCTCTTTCTAGGAACGTTTATCAAGGTCTTATTCCATTGTAAAATCCTGAGGCCAATAATAGTTTGACATTTATTACAAAACACATGTAACTCACAAACACAATTCAATTGAAAACTTTATGTGGCAGTTGGTGCATTTTCATTTTGTTTACCCTGTCTGTGTTATATTGTCTCTGACAGCACTAAAAGATTAATGGGAGCAATAATACCAATGCTAAATCATTTTTTATCCAAGTTATTCATGAGAAATAAAGAAGGCATGATCTAACAAAAATAAAATCCATAACATGAACTATACAAGAATATCAAAATTTATTTGTCATTTATTTAACAGATTTCTTTCTTTGCAAGATCTCTTAAGAAAAATGGAATGAAGTGAAATGCAAAAATATTTAATAAATAACCATAAAATCTGGCTACATACTATATTATATTAAGTCTTAGCAGACTATTTTATGCAGTGTATTACCCCTTAGCCCTTGGTTTACTATACCACATCTCTGTACCTCCGTCCTATGCTCCCCTAGTTCTGCTATAGGACATTTGCAGTGTCATATTACATTATTGCATTATGTGGAATATTACATTTTAGAATATAACAGGGATGAAGGCAGTCAATTGATTTTGAGTTTGGGGAACAGTTAAGGAAAAGCTTTATAAATAATTAAAACTTGTTTACTTATCATTTAGGAGCTACTGGCTTCCTGCAGAGATTAGACAATGGAGCTGACATCACCTATTCAATGTCCTACAGAGAGAATGCATGACTGATCCCAAGAGTTGAATGGATGATGTCAACTCGATTGTCTGATCTCTGCAGGAAGCCATCGGCTGCTAAATGGCCAGCAGCTGCTAGTTGTTAGTATGTTAGTTTGTGGCAGTATGGTAGTTTGGGGCAGTATGATAGTTTGTGGCAGTATGGTAGTTTGGGGCAGTATGGTAGTTTGTGGCAGTATGGTAGCTTGTGGCAGTATATTAGTTCATGGCAGTATGGTAGTTTGTGGCAGTATATTAGTTTGTGGCAGTATATTAGTTTGTGGCAGTATGGTAGTTTGTGGCAGTATATTAGTTTGTGGCAGTATATTAGTTTGGGGCAGTATGGTAGTTTGGGGCAGTATGATAGTTTGTGGCAGTATGGTAGTTTGGGGCAGTATGGTAGTTTGTGGCAGTATGGTAGTTTGGGGCAGTATATTAGTTCATGGCAGTATGGAAGTTTGTGGCAGTATGGTAGTTTGTGGCAGTATATTAGTTTGTGGCAGTATGGTAGTTTGTGGCAGTATATTAGTTTGTGGAAGTATATTAGTTTGGGGCAGTATAGTAGTTTGTGGCAGTGTGGTAGTTTGTGGCAGTATGGTAGTTTGGGGCAGTATGGTAGTTTGGGGCAGTATATTAGTTTGTGGCAGTATATTAGTTTGTGGCAGCATGGTTGTTTGTGGCAGTATGGTAGTTTGGGGCAGTATGGTAGTTTGTGGCAGTATGGTAGTTTGTGGCAGTATGGAAGTTTGTGGCAGTATGGTAGTTTGTGGCAGTATGGTAGTTTGGGGCAGTATGGTAGTTTGTGGCAGTATGGTAGTTTGTGGTAGTATGTTAGTTTGGGGCAGTATATTAGTTTGGGGCAGTATGGTAGTTTGTGGTAGTATGGTAGTTTGGGGCAGTATAGTAGATTGTGGCAGTATGGAAGTTTGTGGCAGTATAGTAGTTTGGGGTAGTTTGTGGTAGTATGGTAGTTTGGGGCAGTATATTAGTTTGTGGTAGTATGGTAGTTTGGGGCAGTATGGTAGTTTGCGGCAGTATAGTAGTTTGGGACAGTATATTAGTTTGTGGTAGTATGGTAGTTTGGGGCAGTATATTAGTTTGTGGCAGTATGGTAGTTTGGGGCAGTATGGTAGTTTGTGGCAGTATGGTAGTTTGTGGCAGTATATTAGTTTGTGGCAGTATGGTAGTTTGTGGCAGTATATTAGTTTGTGGCAGTATGGTAGTTTGTGGCAGTATATTAGTTTGTGGCAGTATGGTAGTTTGTGGCAGTATATTAGTTTGTGGCAGTATGGTAGTTTGTGGCAGTATATTAGTTTGTGGCAGTATGGTAGTTTGTGGCAGTATATTAGTTTGTGGCAGTATGGTAGTTTGTGGCAGTATATTAGTTTGTGGCAGTATGGTAGTTTGTGGCAGTATATTAGTTTGTGGCAGTATGGTAGTTTGTGGCAGTATATTAGTTTGTGGCAGTATGGTAGTTTGTGGCAGTATATTAGTTTGTGGCAGTATGGTAGTTTGTGGCAGTATATTAGTTTGTGGCAGTATGGTAGTTTGTGGCAGTATATTAGTTTGTGGCAGTATGGTAGTTTGTGGCAGTATATTAGTTTGTGGCAGTATGGTAGTTTGTGGCAGTATATTAGTTTGTGGCAGTATGGTAGTTTGTGGCAGTATATTAGTTTGTGGCAGTATGGTAGTTTGTGGCAGTATATTAGTTTGTGGCAGTATGGTAGTTTGTGGCAGTATATTAGTTTGTGGCAGTATGGTAGTTTGTGGCAGTATATTAGTTTGTGGCAGTATGGTAGTTTGTGGCAGTATATTAGTTTGTGGCAGTATGGTAGTTTGTGGCAGTATATTAGTTTGTGGCAGTATGGTAGTTTGTGGCAGTATATTAGTTTGTGGCAGTATGGTAGTTTGTGGCAGTATATTAGTTTGTGGCAGTATGGTAGTTTGTGGCAGTATATTAGTTTGTGGCAGTATGGTAGTTTGTGGCAGTATATTAGTTTGTGGCAGTATGGTAGTTTGTGGCAGTATATTAGTTTGTGGCAGTATGGTAGTTTGTGGCAGTATATTAGTTTGTGGCAGTATGGTAGTTTGTGGCAGTATATTAGTTTGTGGCAGTATGGTAGTTTGTGGCAGTATATTAGTTTGTGGCAGTATGGTAGTTTGTGGCAGTATATTAGTTTGTGGCAGTATGGTAGTTTGTGGCAGTATATTAGTTTGTGGCAGTATGGTAGTTTGTGGCAGTATATTAGTTTGTGGCAGTATGGTAGTTTGTGGCAGTATATTAGTTTGTGGCAGTATGGTAGTTTGTGGCAGTATATTAGTTTGTGGCAGTATGGTAGTTTGTGGCAGTATATTAGTTTGTGGCAGTATGGTAGTTTGTGGCAGTATATTAGTTTGTGGCAGTATGGTAGTTTGTGGCAGTATATTAGTTTGTGGCAGTATGGTAGTTTGTGGCAGTATATTAGTTTGTGGCAGTATGGTAGTTTGTGGCAGTATATTAGTTTGTGGCAGTATGGTAGTTTGTGGCAGTATATTAGTTTGTGGCAGTATGGTAGTTTGTGGCAGTATATTAGTTTGTGGCAGTATGGTAGTTTGTGGCAGTATATTAGTTTGTGGCAGTATGGTAGTTTGTGGCAGTATATTAGTTTGTGGCAGTATGGTAGTTTGTGGCAGTATATTAGTTTGTGGCAGTATGGTAGTTTGTGGCAGTATATTAGTTTGTGGCAGTATGGTAGTTTGTGGCAGTATATTAGTTTGTGGCAGTATGGTAGTTTGTGGCAGTATATTAGTTTGTGGCAGTATGGTAGTTTGTGGCAGTATATTAGTTTGTGGCAGTATGGTAGTTTGTGGCAGTATATTAGTTTGTGGCAGTATGGTAGTTTGTGGCAGTATATTAGTTTGTGGCAGTATGGTAGTTTGTGGCAGTATATTAGTTTGTGGCAGTATGGTAGTTTGTGGCAGTATATTAGTTTGTGGCAGTATGGTAGTTTGTGGCAGTATATTAGTTTGTGGCAGTATGGTAGTTTGTGGCAGTATATTAGTTTGTGGCAGTATGGTAGTTTGTGGCAGTATATTAGTTTGTGGCAGTATGGTAGTTTGTGGCAGTATATTAGTTTGTGGCAGTATGGTAGTTTGTGGCAGTATATTAGTTTGTGGCAGTATGGTAGTTTGTGGCAGTATATTAGTTTGTGGCAGTATGGTAGTTTGTGGCAGTATATTAGTTTGTGGCAGTATGGTAGTTTGTGGCAGTATATTAGTTTGTGGCAGTATGGTAGTTTGTGGCAGTATATTAGTTTGTGGCAGTATGGTAGTTTGTGGCAGTATATTAGTTTGTGGCAGTATGGTAGTTTGTGGCAGTATATTAGTTTGTGGCAGTAT
This sequence comes from Limnodynastes dumerilii, assembly GCA_011038615.1. NCBI lineage: Eukaryota > Metazoa > Chordata > Amphibia > Anura > Limnodynastidae > Limnodynastes > Limnodynastes dumerilii. Next base: position 90,761 of record WWET01002859.1, on the reverse strand, counting down.
GGTAGTTTGTGGCAGTATATTAGTTTGTGGCAGTATGGTAGTTTGTGGCAGTATATTAGTTTGTGGCAGTATGGTAGTTTGTGGCAGTATATTAGTTTGTGGCAGTATGGTAGTTTGTGGCAGTATATTAGTTTGTGGCAGTATGGTAGTTTGTGGCAGTATATTAGTTTGTGGCAGTATGGTAGTTTGTGGCAGTATATTAGTTTGTGGCAGTATGGTAGTTTGTGGCAGTATATTAGTTTGTGGCAGTATGGTAGTTTGTGGCAGTATATTAGTTTGTGGCAGTATGGTAGTTTGTGGCAGTATATTAGTTTGTGGCAGTATGGTAGTTTGTGGCAGTATATTAGTTTGTGGCAGTATGGTAGTTTGTGGCAGTATATTAGTTTGTGGCAGTATGGTAGTTTGTGGCAGTATATTAGTTTGTGGCAGTATGGTAGTTTGTGGCAGTATATTAGTTTGTGGCAGTATGGTAGTTTGTGGCAGTATATTAGTTTGTGGCAGTATGGTAGTTTGTGGCAGTATATTAGTTTGTGGCAGTATGGTAGTTTGTGGCAGTATATTAGTTTGTGGCAGTATGGTAGTTTGTGGCAGTATATTAGTTTGTGGCAGTATGGTAGTTTGTGGCAGTATATTAGTTTGTGGCAGTATGGTAGTTTGTGGCAGTATATTAGTTTGTGGCAGTATGGTAGTTTGTGGCAGTATATTAGTTTGTGGCAGTATGGTAGTTTGTGGCAGTATATTAGTTTGTGGCAGTATGGTAGTTTGTGGCAGTATATTAGTTTGTGGCAGTATGGTAGTTTGTGGCAGTATATTAGTTTGTGGCAGTATGGTAGTTTGTGGCAGTATATTAGTTTGTGGCAGTATGGTAGTTTGTGGCAGTATATTAGTTTGTGGCAGTATGGTAGTTTGTGGCAGTATATTAGTTTGTGGCAGTATGGTAGTTTGTGGCAGTATATTAGTTTGTGGCAGTATGGTAGTTTGTGGCAGTATATTAGTTTGTGGCAGTATGGTAGTTTGTGGCAGTATATTAGTTTGTGGCAGTATGGTAGTTTGTGGCAGTATATTAGTTTGTGGCAGTATGGTAGTTTGTGGCAGTATATTAGTTTGTGGCAGTATGGTAGTTTGTGGCAGTATATTAGTTTGTGGCAGTATGGTAGTTTGTGGCAGTATATTAGTTTGTGGCAGTATGGTAGTTTGTGGCAGTATATTAGTTTGTGGCAGTATGGTAGTTTGTGGCAGTATATTAGTTTGTGGCAGTATGGTAGTTTGTGGCAGTATATTAGTTTGTGGCAGTATGGTAGTTTGTGGCAGTATATTAGTTTGTGGCAGTATGGTAGTTTGTGGCAGTATATTAGTTTGTGGCAGTATGGTAGTTTGTGGCAGTATATTAGTTTGTGGCAGTATGGTAGTTTGTGGCAGTATATTAGTTTGTGGCAGTATGGTAGTTTGTGGCAGTATATTAGTTTGTGGCAGTATGGTAGTTTGTGGCAGTATATTAGTTTGTGGCAGTATGGTAGTTTGTGGCAGTATATTAGTTTGTGGCAGTATGGTAGTTTGTGGCAGTATATTAGTTTGTGGCAGTATGGTAGTTTGTGGCAGTATATTAGTTTGTGGCAGTATGGTAGTTTGTGGCAGTGACTTGACTATGAGTCATAAGCCATAAGCAGTAGTGTGATGTTAGCAGTTCTGTTCTGGAACTATCTGGAAAAGGTGACAATTCTGAAGTGTTGTATGAGATAAAAAAAATGCATAAATTATATTATATCTTATAATATGACCAAATCCGCCTACACACTGAAATGCAAGTTTAACAAATCAAAAATAATCACAATATATCTAGTTAAAAGTATTTTATTTTAGCAGTGACTATGAGTCATAAGCCATAAGCAGTAGTGTGATGTTAGCAGTTCTATTCTGGAACTATCTGGAAAAGGTGACAATTCTGAAGTGTTGTATGAGATAAAAAAAATGCATAAATTATATTATATCTTATAATATGACCAAATCCGCCTACACACTGAAATGCAAGTTTAACAAATCAAGTAGAAAATAATCACATAAAACAGTAGAAAATCTCCTTATTTGTTTGTTTGTTTATTTATTTATTATAATCAGAGTTTTATGAATACAGATAATGAGCATAACATATTAAAGAATGTTATATGAATCAAAAGGTGTTATCATTTGTTATATGTACCTTTATTATATCAATATTAGGATATGAAATGTAATTATATGATTTACTACAAGGCAAGGTATTGATTTACAAATAGCTAGAGTAGGCCCATACATTTACATGTAAGAAGCAACTGTATAATTCATTAACCAATCAATGGCATAATTAATTGTTTTCTTTGCTGTAGCTGAAGGTCTGAATTCTATTAGAGCACATCAATGTATTACATGTCCTTAGGCCATAAAATGATTAACCATTATATTTTATTTTGCCAAGTGCAAGAGTGTTAGCCTAAAGGTTTCTCCCCCCCAATTCTATTTTACTTCATTTCTTGAGGTTAAAAATGGCTTTTTATTACTAAGCAGTATTATACCAATAGACATCACTAAATAAATAGATAAATGTGAGCATTGTCTCAAATGCATACTACAGGTTCTTGACAATTAGAAGCCAAAATAATGGATCTCTATAGACACACAATTCAAAAAACAAATAGTTAACATCAACATCCTGTGTAAACATGTTTCTGAACGCTTTTATTCATACCACTTTTGCCCATGCTTTCTACTATTACTATGTCGTGTTTTGTGATTAAATGAATGATGTAAAGCTGTATTTAGCAAGGAATGCATTTCATACCTGCCAACTCTCCCTAAATTTCAGGAACCCTCCATGAGTAGCCTAGTTGTCGACTAGGTGACATCATTGGTCGGGGTTTGGAGACATGATTTTGCAAATCACATCTGTAAACCTGCCCCCTGCAGGTTATAGAAAATACAAAAAACAAATTGATGTTACTGCTGATTAACAAAAGACAAAACATTCTTTGTTTACATATTTACCCCCATGTATATGGCCACCTACATTGGCCTTAATGCAACTAAATACGACACGATTTCTGAATTAAGTCATCATACCTCAGCAGGTGGAACCAAAAACTTCTGAAGCTGAACCATCAGCCTTCATCATCATGGAATTTGCCAAACTCTTCAGGGAGTCTGGGAGATCACCCACTATTGGTCACAGTAGTCGACTCTCCTGGAGTTTCCGTGAGACTCACAAATTGTTCCCAGATATGGACTTATGGTTTTGATTTAATGCAAATAACTGCCTCAAGCCCAGAGCATTACTAAGGATGGCCAGGGCTTAATGATATCAATTCCCATCACATCCTTAGTAACGGCACAGCACCCGATTGTCTAGCGTGTACAAGGAAACGACCTACAGATATCGTTAGTGCAGCACAGGAGATATGATTTCCGCCTGAGTAATACAGTAAAAAAATAAAGAATAAAAAGAAGTGTATATAGATACCTGATCATTGAACTGATAGCTGGAAGGATTACTTCTGCAAATTAAAACAGAGTGCCTGGCAAAAAAGGGACATTTAATTGAATATTGAAATTATGGATGAGCATGGAGGGTTTATTGGGCCAGATCCAGACATAAGATTGTTTCATGTACACAAGTGTACCTAAGTTATGCAATACTAAGGATAATGCACTCCCCCTGGTATCCCCCTTTCACGTATGTAATTTGGCTGACTTACATGTTCAGAACCCTACCTTTGCTTATCCTTGCATACCTCTGGTCGTATGTAATGTAATGTAAGTGCTAAACCAAGCCCATACTGTACAATTTACATTGTTCACCCCACATACAATGCGTATAATCGATTACATAGGGATGGCACGCCAGAGTTCAGAGTTACATGCAAGTTACATACAAATTACTTACAAGTTACATAAGATTAGAGTTACGATGAGTGACATCTGCCATGTGCATGCGCAGTGCGTTCCTACAGCCAGATTTATCCATGCCATATGCATAAATTGGCTGTCATTATTAAGTCTGGATCAGGCCCATAATTTGCATATAACATGGCTGGCAGTGAGAGTTATTCTTATAGCACTAGAAGAAATTTTAGCAATGCTTTTAAGATTCATAAAGCAAGGTAAGCTGAAAGTGAAAGGGTTATATAGTGTTGTCAAAAACCTTCTCACTATCTCATCATAGAGGATGTCACATTTCCCATTAAAAATTCTAAAACAAAGAGGGAAAAAGAACACTGGCTGCATTCATTTTACAGCTTTTTTAAAACCAAATTTTATACTGCATATACTTTACCAAGTTATAGCTGCTTACAGTCCTGAGAAGCTAAGTAAAAAAAAATGACACACACATGTATTATGTTATCTTTTGTAGACACAAAATTGGCAATACAAATAATTTATAAACAACATTGTAATCATTTTTAATAATATACATAATAGATCAGCCAGGTTGTATGGTAAAAGTGCTCAGTGCTGATCCAGTATGATCCAGTCACCCAGCAGTGTTAGTAGGAGAACTGAGGGTAATTTTAGTAAAGAAAAAGAGAAAGTTAGCAAAATAGTTGTAAATAGGGTAGACAAATGTTAAGAAATACACAAAAAATTCCTGCTTTTATTCCCTAATTTGTACAAAAAACCGTCTCCAATAAAAAAATGGAGTTAAGATCTATATATACAGATACTCAACATATATTTACTTTAATTGACATATAAAATCCCCTTTAATAATGACTCATGGAGTTTAGACTATAGATAAACAGATGGAAGACAGCCCACTGTGTGGGATTTAGTCCCAGTAAATTAGCTAATCCCACGCTGGACTTTCTTTTCAGTTCTCACTTGAAATAAGGAAAAAGAAAAACATCTAGTGTAATATGTTCCAATGATTTTTATTCATACATAAAACACAGATATTTAATAAAATACAAAGCTACACCTCCCTCTAAATATTCCCTCCCCTCGTACCAGACATTAAATCTATCGGGATATTCCGAGGTCCAGATAGATGTAGTATGCAGGGGGATAATTGTGAAGAGGTCTAGTATTGAAAAGGAGGTCCTTAGCTGGTGTGCTTACCTCTAACGCGTTTTGTGCCATCCATGGCACTTTTTTAAAGTCAATGTTAAGAAATAGTTTTGAGGAATTTGGTAAGCTTGTCTGAAGAAGGGAGTTTTCATGGACTGCCTGAAAGTTCGGATAATTGATCATAGTCTTAATCGGTGAATAATGTTATTTCAGCATGTGGGTGAAGCCCAGAAGAAGTTCTGTATGTTACATGCTGCAGGAAAGCCCTCAGCAGAATGTGAAGTTCTCCCTCTGATGCTAAGTATCTCATTTCCCTCAGCTGTCTGATATTAGCCTCCCTTGCCTGGGCTTGCTGCTGATTGGTGGGAGGTCCTTTAAATAGCTTTACTCGGGAACACTCCCCTGTCGGCTATAGCGTCTGGTGTATTCCTGCGTCCTGCCAGCATTTAATCGTGTGTTCTCATCGTGCATCTGCCTTGGATTTGTTTGGTGTTTATCCTTTGTTTACCTTCTGTTACCCTTGCCTGCCTCTGTCTTGTTGTCTGCCCTGTCTTCTCAGTGTGCGGTGCGAGTAGCTTGCTGCTTGCACTGGCAGCTGGGCTCCTTTGTCCAGTACAGCGTCCTCCTTGTTGAGTACTGTGAGTTTTCTATCTCTCACTTTCTGTACCTGCTCTGAGTTTTCCATCTACTCAGAGCTCTGTTGTGCCACTGTACTTTCCATCTTGCAGTGTGTATACCGCTGTTTGTACCATCTCTGCCGTGTGTATTTTGCTGTGTGTACCATCTCTGCAGTGTGTATTTTGCTGTGTGTACCATCTCTGCAGTGTGTAGTGTCTGGCGTGAGTCAGTCCATCGGACTCTGTCTGTGGTGCGCTGTTTACAACATTGTAGCCACCTCCTGCTGTTTCCCTGCATACTTACCCTGCTCAATTCTGTATCTGGTCCGTGGGTTCCAGCAGTATCCTGTATGTCTGGGTTCCTGCTTAACATCTTGTATGCCTACTGTTTTCTTGTTGTGCAAGGGTTCCGGCAGAGTCATTGTTGTGTCTGGGTTCCTGGTTACGAGTCGGTTCAGTGCAGGCACCTTCGCTGCAGTACACCTTGAGGGCTATCGCCGGGTGCCGCGACCTACCAGACCAGCAGCCCAGACTATCCTCACCATCAGAGGCTCTAGCGAAGACCTGGTGCTGGTACAGACTCTGCGCACCGGTGAGAATCCTCCTGGCTGATTGTAACACTGTAAGTGGGAATTAGAGCATTTATTAAGTGCAGAAGAAATTTACAGATTCAGTAAAGGTCCAAGAGAAAGAGCTGGGATATATCTTGAGATGAGTGATATGTATGTGAGTGCAGTTTTATTAATGGCTTTGTAGGTTAGCAAAGGGCCTTTGTATTTCATTCTGTAAATACAGACAACCACTATAGAGATGAATCAGCTCTAGCAGAGCATTTTGTAGG
>WWET01002859.1:71525-84236 GCA_011038615.1 Limnodynastes dumerilii | reverse complement strand
GGGAAAATCAGTCTATCTGCTGCATACAATACAGACTGCAGATGGTAATTTTATATTGGGGGAGTCCAATAAGGAGAGCATTTAGCAGTGTCTTATGTGAGATGTTTGCAGATTCCTGAAATGTTTTATTGATGTATGTAACAGGATTTAGAAAAAGATTGTATGTGGGGAATAAAGGTCAGTTCAAAATAACACCTTAGCATCAAGCTTTATAAATAGAAATGATTGCAGTGTAGTCTACAGAAATAGAGATATTTACAGGGGAAAATATTAATAGCTCTTATTATTCAAGATGGCAGGAGAACATCCACAATGCAAAGACAAAGACATTTGGTTACATGGTTCAATGTCCATGTCATAGGTTTCCCCTTTGGCTTTACTTACACAAGAGTCTTACATAAGTAGCTCTGGGTCCACTCCATAGTATGTAGCCAGCTTGACAAATACATATAGAAAGATAAAATTCATTGCTCAATTAATGTATGTTCCAAGAGAAAGATACAGAAGCTTAAATAAAATAAATGCTGCATAAATTCTCCCTTCTTGCATTCCATAGGAAAGAATTTTTGACATATTTCTTCAAGTTTCATGTCTAAGAAAAGCATTGGGACATTTTCTAGTCAATTATAACTTAATTCCCACTCAGATTAATAGATACGGGACCTGATTCAGAGGCTGAAAATAAGAACTTAAAGTTACACCTGGGCTAAACCATGTTGATTTCAGGGGAGTCAAATTTCATTTGTTGCAACAGTATTATAGTTAAAAGGTGATGTTTCCCAGCTCAAGTCTAATTAGCAGTTTAAAAGTGAAGCTGATCAGGTATCAGGTGCAATAAGTAAAAGCAAAGCATTCTCCCTGCATGCATAGAATACAATTAACTTGACTCCCCCTGAAATCAACATGGTTTTGCCCAGGTGTAACTTTAAGTTCTTATTTTCAGCCTCTGAATAAGGCCCACCATCTCTAAGTAAAATCCTACTTTAATGGAGATAAGGATATTGGATTGGAGCCAGACTTCAGTAAGTTAGGCTACATGCCTCTGTGCATGTGCGTCAGATGTTACGAGATACGGACGACAGGGTTGGTAAACCCCTCTGCTCACCAGGTAAGGCGAGCATGGGAGGACCTAGTCAATGTTGTAATGTGGGCTGGATTTGATACTTCTGTGCGCTTCAGCCTTATGTACGAACGCTGATCCGCACAGAGAATTAAGGCAGCCTTATTGACTCTTAAGTGACCTAAGGTCCGCACGTAAGAGGTGCAGAGTATCAGACCTACGCTCATATAGAAACGCATTCATAGGTCTGGATCTGGCCTATTATCCATAATATTATGCATACTGAGAAGCAAAGCATTTATGTTCATTTATCCATTATATAAGGATTAAAAATAAATGACTGTAATGAAAATTTCATGTAATGTTTATAATGTCATAATGGGGGTCTTTTCGGAGTGATTGTAGATTCTATTACAGATTGAAATAATATTTTGAACAACTGAAGCTACATAATTTACAAGAGTCAAAGCCTCATGAATAAAACTAATGTGAAGTTGGGGCAATTCAATTAAATAAATTCATTAAAATCAATGGTGTGGTTTAATACAGGAGAAGATTACGTTCTAATTGACTGAAATACCCAGTATGTATATTGATTTACCTTTGACAAGATTACAGTATTGTTACAGAATTCATAAATTAGACATTGGCTATCTATTACTTTTCTCTATTGAATTGAAAACTAATATGCATAAAAAACCTCGTATCTGAGCATTTCTGTAAACCTAGAAATATATAATCAATTCCCATTATCTTAGCCAAAACAGGCAATTTTCCAGGCATAAATCTATTCGTATTCATGCTAAAATGTAGTTTTATAATCACACAAAATAACTGTGTGACCTATGTTTAAAACAACTTTTTTTTTTAGTCTATTCATGAATTATGAATTATGATTATTCATAGAATTAGGTATAATGCGAAATTAAGAGTTTCAAGAGTGTTCTACTGACTCAAATAATAATTTTTTTCCCATTCATTTCTGTTTTTATATTATGTACATTACATTTAGATTTTTTTTTTGTTTTATTTAAAAAAAAGAGAAGAAAATTGTTTCAAAGTCAGGAATCCATTGATAGCTGCCCTAGGGCCCTGAGACGCAATCAGAGGGAGTATTTTTTTATATCAGTATTACAAAATTTCTAGGTAAATGATTTCTGTGAAATGTAGTTTTTATATTTCTAACATATTGTATTGCATTTGAATAATGTTACTATATCAGTAGAGCGTAAAGCTAATGTACATGACACACATCTGCTCAATATCTGCATAAGTGGGGTTCGCTGATACAATGGTCAGGGCCGCCGTCTTCACATGCGGGACCCAGGATGCAGCCACGGGGCCCCGCCCCATGTGACATCATTGGTGACGTCACATAGAACGGGCACTGACGACATGTTTTAGCAGTGGGCCGGTGTGCAAGAAAGAAGTTCCCTGCGCATTGGTCGGCTACTAAGTAGCTCTGAACAGCAAGTATCGGCAGTAGGATACCGTAGATACCTGCTGCTACAGAGCTAGGTAAGTATCGGCAGGCCCCCATCAGGTCCGCGCCCGGGACGGGTGTCCCGGCTGTCCCCCCCTGATGGCGGCCCTGACGATGGTCTTCATTTCAAAAGACCATTGTTCTACAGCTGAATGCAGACTGTCGGACACTACATTTTAGAAAGTGGCAGAGATGTGATTCCTGGAGTTCCTTAAAGTCATCTGACAAAAGGTAAGTTTTTAAGCTAACCCAACCTTTAATCCTTTCCTAACCCTCCCTTTCCTGCAGCCTAACCCTATCCTTTCCCTTCTTCAGAATTAACCCTAACACTCCATGCCCCAAAGCCTAACACTAACCCTTCATGCCCCACAGCCTAACCTTAACCATCCTATTAAGCAATAACCCTAACTTTAAATCTACAGTGACCTGCAGCTGCCAAAGTATTGGGAACTGAAAAATAGGTTCTCGTTCCCAATAGCAATTTTCGATTTTCACAGTTGTTTGAACAATGATACATCCGCCATTCAGCTGGGGGCTCCTCTGATCAACAACTGTATCCCATCTGCATCATTGGCATCATTTTCCATGTATGTAGCCAGGGATGAAGGTGCTCTAAATTTGAAACATTCAAACCAGAAAAGACACTTTGCAGTCGCTTGCTCTGTGCCAACGCTGGAACAATCTTGGGCCATATGGAGATGGGTGTTTTGCTCCCAACTTCCTGAGGAAGTCAGTTTCCCAATGAAACGCGTTGGTCCAGCACCATTGTACCGCACAATATTGATAATAAGCGCTATATGGACACATACTATATGTGTTCCACTTTTGTGAGTACCCTGCATACTTTTTTACTGCACCATTTGTGTTTTATTAAAAATACTGCACCAGATAGCCTCCTCTTTGCCTTTTTGCATCTCCCTACATACTGCCACACCACTGCAACGCCCCTTGGAACGAGGAACAAGGACTGGTGGACCGGGCGAGCGCAGCAGAAGGAGGGAGACGGCAAGGCGGTAAACAAGCCGACAATTCCTAGCTATGGGACGCACTGAAGCTGGAGCCTTAGAGGAGGACACATCACCACGTGCAGAACGCTGCCATCACACAGAGGGACGGGGAAAGAACACAGCAGGAACTCTCTACAAACAGTGAGCCACATTAACTGCATATTTGGCAATCATTTACCTACATTATAATAGACATTTGGTAAAAGGGTTTAGAATTTCTTCAGCTACTTGGGACACTATATACATTGACTATTGGCTCAGTCCTTGTGATTTTCCTTCATTGGCACTCCTGGATCGTCTACATATCTCGGTTTACATTTATATTTCCAGCCTGTTTCCACCTGTTGCATGCTGGGTAACCTTGCTATCTGTGTTCCATATTAACTAAAAGTTCCATGTTCCCAGTCTGTATTCTAGGTATTCTCCACCAGCTGCATTCTAGGTATTGACTACATATTTATTGGCTACATTTTTACACTGCTTCAGAACCTGTATTACTGTATATACTTAGACTATGCTTCGTCAGTCTCACTAGGGCATCACCACATTGCACTTCATGTATATCTTTGAGAACAATACTGTAGCTAGCTATCTATAGGTCCATCCTGCTTCACAGTGACCTATGGTATACAAAAAGGATAGTCCTAGCAACCTATAGTATAGTTGCATAAATATCACAAGGTGTGTTCAATACATATCTGAATATCATAGAGCATGAGAGAATCTGAATTAAGTGCATTCGTTTGTATATGATTTCTGGCTATGGGCAAAGTAAAAAATCGCAAATGATACCATATCATCAGATAGACATTTAGCTCTAAATCAAAGTACCCATGTGTGATTCCATGACCTCAAACCAAGATAACTGGGTCTATACTTTAATTTATTGATTTTAAATATAACTGAATATAACTTGTTATTAAATGCTATGTAAATTTGGATCCAAAGGATCATAATAATAATTGAATCGACTATAATTGATGGGGGCGATAGAAAATAAGGTACAACAAAATTAACAAAACACATGTTGAGACATTATAAATAATATTTAACAACTCCATTAAACAAAAAGGTGCACTCCTATGAGACTAAAGGCTCTGCACCTCACTAGGTAGCAAAAACGAGACTGCCCTCTCAGACCCTCTGATCACGCCAGCCAAATTCAACGGCAAGTGACACACATCTGTCAAATTGAATGGTTGAGTTCATATCAAATTCCTGTCTAAGCTGGCCTAAGAAGACTCCCCCAGGGTTAACTCCTCCCCAGCTAAACAGCTAAGCCAATGACAGGACCAGAAGGTGAGTGACCTAATATGAGGCAATGTACACACAGGGAGTTAAGCTGCTACTCCTGTTAAATTCTTAACCCTCTGTTTTCCTAAACCATCACTCACAACAACCAACAATCCCACGAAATAAAGATTCAGACAAGCACCACGATTTGCATTGCTTAGCCTTGTAGTAATATCAGCGTCAGCATGGTAAGCCTATTAAACATGCTGCGCTGTGTGGTGATAAAAAAAAAACAGTGTGCACAAAACATAGTTATACATTAATATTTAATTCGGTCACTAGAGGGCAGCCTTTTATATTAAGGATGACGTCAGAAACACTAGAGCACTCACTAGAGCCCCCTAATGTAACTTACGTCATCATCTCTATAAAAGGCTGCCCTCTAGTGACCGAATGGTCATTAGGAGCGACGCAAAAGAAGAAGAAGGATAATGTCGCCGTGGCAAGTGCCAGAAGAGGCCGAAGAGCTGAAGAGAGGACTGGAGCTGCATCTTCTATCAACCGGAGAAGATTGTACAAGCAACTGGAGAAAATTCCCTGACAAGAAGAAAGAAACTCCAAGCAACTCTTCCCAAGAATGATGACAGCAAAATGATGAGTGTGAAAATGTTTTATTTCATTTCTACAACACACACAACATTAATACACATTTATTATAATACACGGTGGCCACTGGAGGTAAGTTCACACATTAGGGGGCATTATTAGGCAGTGTAAATATTTAGTTTACATACACACGTATATATTTATGTATATCTGTATATTTTGTGCACACTGTTTTTTTTTTTTTATCACCACACACAGCCCAGTATGGTTAAAAGGCTTAGCATGCTGACGCTGATATTACTACAAGGCTAAGCAATGCTGAGCCTTGTAGTTCTCTCAGCATAGCATGGCTAAGCCTTTCAAGCATGCTGCGCTTGGCTTTTGCACACAAAAAAACACGTCAAATAGATTGACATGTGTTTTTCAGGTTATGTGTGAGGCGCTTTCATTGAAAGTGCCCCACACAGCATGCGATTTTTTTCCTGCGATTTGCTGTTGCACTAAAAGCAATTTAGACGATTTGTATATTTTATATGGCAAACATCTGGACGATTTCTGTCCAGCGATGTTTGCCGTGACGATTTGGACAAATACTCAAGTCCCGGGACTTTGCCTTTAGTGAATAGGGCGATTGAAAAATCACCTGCAAAGTCCCGGGAGTTTGGGTGATTTGGACCAAATCGAGCTTTGTAAATATACTTCAGGTGGCAATAGCTTACCTCAGGATTCTTAAATGGACAAATGAGTTGTCAACACAGGCTCCCCCACCACCCTAACCAGTTGCCATGGCTCCACATTTTCAATTTGCAACCTGGCGTTTACGCGAAGGATGTGCCTCTGCTTGCAGATATTTCTCCCCTATCTTTTGTGTTCATATAAAATAGTGAAACACCACCTTTATCACCATCCTATTTCCCCCCGCCTGAAAAAGAAGAATTTGTATGCTAAAAATTCATCCTGGCTTTAGCCAGGCTAAAAACTAAAAATATTAGTAAACTAAAACCTTTGTAAAGATATAATAGTGATTGGTTTATTCTTTTTATTTTTAACAAATACAGATATAAATAAATGGTAAAAAAAAGATTAATTCAATGCATGTAAGTTATCGACCAAAATAAGAGACAGACCTCTCTGAGAAAAGATGGGAAAATTGTGTGTGTAACTACATTATACGCAGAAATTGTATTCAGTATTTTGGGAAGCTGTCACAAAACCAATGACTAGGTTGCAAAATATTCACACATGCAGAAATTAAACAAAAAAACATTGTCCATGTATAATTAAGTTAATGGAACTGAAAAAACTGCAAAATAAAGTGAAAACAACATTTCTTTGCCATAAATATGTATCAAAATGTAATGAGGTACTTTAGAAAAGGAGACAGAAAATACAATAAATAGATATCCTACTAAACCAATGCGATGTGGCTACAGTCATTTGTAATGTTTGGATCATCTTAATGATAGTATCAAAAATTTGAAAATAAGAGAGAATCAGTAGGAAAGTTACACCTGGGCAAAACTTTGTTTAATTGCAGGAGAGGCAAATTTCATCAGTTGTGAAGAATATTAGGGCTACATTTACTAAACCGCAGAAAAGGAAAAGTGAAGATGTTGCTCATAGCAACCAATCAGATTCTACCTCTCACTTTCCTATTACATATTATAAAATGTCAGCTAGAATCTTATAGGTTGCTATTCTTCTTTTCCGCAGTTTAGTAAAACTAGCCATTAGAGTTGAGAGGTGAAGTTTCTTAGCCTAATTCTTAATAAAATATAAAGCTGGTCACAGACCATGTACAATAAGCAAAGGAAAAATATGCAAAGAATAAAATTGATTTGATGCCCCATGAAATTCAACATGGTTTTGCCAGGTGTAACTCTTGATACTCTTACATTGTCAGTCTCTCAATCCAGTCCACACATTCACTGATAATTGGTTCTATGCTTTGATCCTAGAACAAACAATGCGTTTATGAGGTAAGAAATTTTTGGACCATTTTATCAAATTTTTTACCCATTTTCCTTGGTGTGTGATCAGCTTAGTTTGTGGAAACCATGATAAATCACATAACTAGGTTAATGATCCAGGAAACGAGTCAATGGGCCTGATCCAGACCTACGCCGATGCGCTGTGCTTAGTAAAGCACAGCGTATCGGCATGTACTTCCCCTGACACTCCTCCCTGTACCAGCGTATTCTCCCTCGCTTCAGCCGGTGTAAGCGAGGGAAAATACGTATTAACTAAAACCCCTCCCTCCCTCATTAAACTACCTCCCCCCGCCTACCTACACTAACATTTGCGTAGTAATGGCGAGGGACGCCCCTCAACCGTTACTACGCTGATACTATGGATGCCGATCCTAGATTGGACATTTCCCACATTTCAGCCGATGTTACGCTTACGCCCGGCGTATTACCGCCAGGCATCGTAGGTCTGGATCAGGCCTAGTGACAGCAAAACATCTCTGTCTCTTGTCTGCATTTCAATGTCAAATAAATACGGATCCATTTTTTTTTAACAATATGATTTAATCTGCTCCAGGAACGTATCTACACAGGGTATAGCTGCTTGAGGGCCTAGAGGAGAGGGGGTTGTTGCTCCCCCTGCACCGTAAGCAGGCTGTCAGAGGCTGACAGCTTAAAAAAAGCGCTTGGCACTCCATGTATGAGATACAGAGCCCTGTTTATAAATACATTGCAAACATCTTCTATCAGGCAATGGTCCCACCCCGGTCCCACCTGACTCCACCAAATTCCTGCACATACATATTTGGGCCCCGCCTCCTTGGTATGTGGCACAAGTCTGTCTCCTTCCGCCCCTGTAAATGACTTTTCTCACTGCTATTCTATACTATATAGTATATAAAATCTTGAAAGGACAAACTCTCTTTCTGCAAAGGCTTTCAGACATCACTCACCTCTTTCTGCCTTTTTTTTTTTTTGAAGATTTCATATAACAACAGAATTTGACATTTTGACAGCTGATTGAACAGGAAAAAGTTGAATATATGCCAATTAAACATAGCGTAAAAATATATGTTATTCAAGTATTAAATTGGCACAGATCCCTAATCCTCTGATATATAATATAATCAAATGTGTAAATTTCTGTTAAATTCTTCCTTTGTGCTATATTTAAACAGTATACTAAACATCTTCAAAGACCAGAACTACCATAACTTTTTCATGGTTTCCTCTCCAAATGCTAGTCAATAAATGTGTCATTAAATCAAGGTTTTTATTATCACTTAGTGAACTTTGGAGATGTAAAATCATTTTTTCTCCATCTATAGATTTTATTTACATATAAAATCCTCAGTCTGTCTAACTCAGGCAACACCGACATCAACACTGAGAAGATTCTTCTGTCACTAGTGAAAGGGGAGAAATTGCGATCGAAGAAAAGTAAAATAGAAATCTAGAGTGTCAATCCCCTGCTCCTCGGAAAAATGAAGATATGACAGATGAACTGAACATGTTCCATTTAATGAGGCATCTACTGTTGCCAGCAGTCAAAGGAAAGCTCTGATTATGATTATACATTGGTATAGAGAGACATAACTCAAACCACCCTCGACAGTAGGTTTGTTCATGATCCAAATTTGACAATGTGAAGGCTTCGTTTCATTTCTTTCAGATTGATTAACAGGAGCGTCAGTTGTTCGGTTTCTCTATCAGCGAATGAAACTTGATTCTAATTGCACAGCTTACATACATTTTGTTCAATTTATTGATTTCAGAGTCAATTGGTTATTTTTGATGGCTTCAGGAAGAGCATCAAGGTGAAGGATTTGAAGTAATACTGACTTGGAAACATTCATTTACCATCTTGTCATTCTTAATAAACAGAGAATAAAAGAGAATGCATCCTTTACTAAACTGCGGGTTTGGAAAATTGGAGATGTTGCCCATAGCAACCAATCAGATTCTAGCTGACATTTTCTAGTATGTAATAGGAAAGTGAGAGCTAGAATCTGATTGGTTGCTATAGACAACATCTCCACTTTTCCAAACCAGCAGCTTAGTAAACCTGGCCCTTGGAGAAACGCCACATAAATAATGGATCTTTTAACATTGATCCAAATGCAAACTTAACCATAGCTATGGATCCATACACCGGGCCGCTGCCAGACATTTTGGTGGCCGAGGCATAGCCAGAAATTTTTGGGCATAGGATGCAGCTGGAGCATCGCGGACCTACATTAACAATGCATTGGCATATTAATGTGCAGCTTTCAGCAGCAAGTGTCATGGAAAGGATACTGTCAATGCCTGCTGCTGTAGACCTGCGGTAAATATCGGTGGGCCCCATTTGTCTTCAGGCCCAAGACAATAGTCCCTGCTGCCCCCCCAAATGGCGGCCCTGTCCATACGTAAGTATACAGTTACAGTTACACAACAGTCTAGCACAATTACAGATTACGGGTCAGATCCAGACTTATGAAGCCGCTGCACTTGCTCTACGCCCCTCGTACTGATGGATTTGCGATCTGTGGACTTAAATTTTCTGCATTGAGCTCACTGAAAATGGGGATGGCGCAGAAGGCTGGATAGAATGCAATGGCCCTTACTGTAACATGAAAATACCTCCTCCTCCCACCTAGTGTACATGCCATATGGTTCCCTCCCCTCCATCACGAAGACCGCTAGAATGGAAGCCTGGAACAGAGGATCCTGATCCAGGGCCGTATTCTGAGATCCGTTTTTTTAATGTATGCAATTATACGCACAGCTGGAGAAATGAAACACCCCCGACACCCCCCTCTCCCATACGTGCTGTCCCTAGACCACTCCGTTCTTTATGCGTGTACTTACGTGCGTATATGTGCTCCAGCCGTGCGATTATTTATAACCGCGCCTCCGTGCGTTCATTTAAATGCCCCCCCCCCACCCACTTTAATGTAAATTTTCATGTACGTCTGATTTCTGTGCATATGTCCCCAAGTACGATTCGCATGTACGTCCGTTAGGCGCCTATGTGCGTATGGTCTATGTATGTAAATAAAGTTACCACACATGCGCAGTTGATCCGATCATAAAAATACGCCCGTAACTCCCCTCGAAAACGGATCTCTGAATACGGCCCCCATACTATGTGTGTGCATATACGCACAGGCAAAGCGCGTTTCCATCCCTTGAGAGTAGGAAATGATCATTTTGCAGATGTCTTGATCCAGCCTTACATTCAATTACATTCAATTACATTCAATTAGAAATGCATTTACAAGGTTACACACTACTCCAGTGCTTTCATTTAGTTGTGAAATCACAGTTGTTATTCTGGACTTAGATAAGGCCTTAAAATTATGTGTATACCTTCCAGCCGCTATAAAGCCCCCTGGAATGCAGGCAGCCGCAGCAGTCACGTGAATTTTAGTCTGAATAGCAGTAGTCGCATACACTTCTTTTCCTGGCATACGCTATGTGAATATACACATATTTTTCAGTCTGCATCAGTGCAATATACAGTAACCAGGGGCCAGACACAAAGATGTAATTATTCTTCCAGAATGCATGAAGCATGGAGATCAAAACTCAGAGACCTGCAGAATGAACAGTGTGAGCAGTATGACAGTGTGGGCAGAATGAGCAGTGTGAGCAGTATGACAGTGTGACCAGTGTGAGCAGTATGACAGTATGAGCAGTGTGAGCAGTATGACAGTGTGAGCAGTGTGAGCAGTATGACAGTATGAGCAGTGTGAGCAGTATGAGCAGTGTGAGCAGTATGACATTGTGAGCAGTGTGAGCAGTATGACAGTATGAGCAGTATGAGCAGTGTGAGCAGTATGACAGTGTGAGCAGTATGACAGTGTGAGCAGTATGACAGTATGACTGTATGAGCAGTGTGAGCAGTATGACAGTATTAAACGTCCCATGTGCGATGTGTGTGACCTCCCCATGACACTTCACAGATCTTACCACTAATTTAACTATATAATGAAACACACCAACAACTTTATTGGGAATTAATTAAATTTTATTAAATTCACTTACTGGATTGGTTAAGCCATTAAAATTTTAAATGGGGGCCAAGAAAGCAGGTATCTTTGTGTATGCTTAATATATCAGAATCACATGTGCATAAATAACATAACATTTGATTATGTATCTAACAAGTATAACTTTAACGATCAATAACAGCCCTCGGCACAGTGCTTCGATTAAGCACCACGCAAGGCCGTCCATAAAGACATGCCTACAACCTCAGGCAACAAACAACAGTGTCAATCAACAAAATTTCAAGCACACACGGTTACCTCTTATAACTTTGGATGATGCCAATGGCCAAACTTTGACTCCCAATTAACTAACAAAGCAACACAATGCTTAAATAAATAACCTGCTTTCCGCTAACCATCAGAAAACCTATACCCTTTATCTCAGTCATATTGAGAATTTAAACAATCAAAAAACAAGGAAGGAAGGGTGGGAGAATCCAGAAGGAGAAAAGGAGGACGTCTTAGGGTCCAGACTGGTTTTATTAACACAGAGGCCCCAGCACCTCCCACTCCCACTGGACCAATGAACGACAACCCATGTGAGTGACACCATTCGGCCCATCCACACGCTCAGGCTAAATTATTAACCCTCCGCTTCTCGAGCAGTATGACAGTATGAGCAGTGTGAGCAGTATGACAATACATGCCTCCCAACTGTCCCGATTCCAGCAGGACAGTCCCGCTTTCAGGGGACTGTCCCGCTGTCCCGCTCGCCCCACAACTTGTCCCGAGAGACCAGACTCTCTGTCTGTTTTTCGTTTTCTTTTTTTTTTTTTTGTAAAGCCCTGCCGCGCAGTATATGGGCTTTTCCAGCACAGTACAGGAAATACAGGGCTCCTGCAGGAGCCTGTAGGACCAATCCTGTTACTGAGAATGGCAGTGACCGAACCTACGCCGTGACTGCCACTCTACAAAAGAGATTTGGTCCTACGGGATACCCGTAGGAGCCCTGTATTACCTGTACTTCCGCACCATGTGACTCATGAGAGAGGGAGAGAGGGAGAGACAGCTGGACAGCGTCGCGGAGGAAGACACCAAAAGGTAAGTAATTGAAAATAAATAATTAAGAGGCAGATATGGATGGCTGGGCATAATAAAGGGATATATATGGATATCTGGGCATAATAAGGGGCAGATAAGGATGGCTGGGCATAAAAAGGGGCAGATATGGATGGCTGGGCATAATAAAGGGGCAGAAATGGATGGCTGGGCATAATAAAAGGACAGATATGGATGGCTGGGCATAATAAAGGGGCAGATATGGATGGCTGGGCATAATAAAGGGGCAGATATGGATGGCTGGACATAATAAAGGTGCAGA
>WWET01002859.1:34636-57209 GCA_011038615.1 Limnodynastes dumerilii | reverse complement strand
TATATTTTTTTTTTTATTTAATTTCTAATTTTGTTTTTTTGTGTAGTTGTTTACTTAATTAGTATATCCATGTCCCTAACATTATTTAGAATACCCATAATATTAATTTGTTTCCCTTTTCACCTTTAACATGATTAGTCCTAAAGGAATGAGGCCAACTCAAAGCCTATATTCAGATCTTTGAGATGGAGTGTTTCAAGGTCAAATATCCATTTTGTTTCATCTCTTTTGAGCTTGATGTTCATGTCCACATCCTCTCTCCAGTTTTTTGTGACTTGTATCCCTTTAAAAATTAGATTACCTTTTAAGATACTAAAGATAAATCTGTAACACACTGAAATAGCGCTAGCTCTGCAGCTTTAAACTCATTAATAAGAATGTGTTCAAAAAGCGCTGAGGGCTAAAACTAGATAAAAATACATCATTAAAAAAATGATTGCTTAAAGTGCTATGGTGAAAACTGTAAAGTGCAAATGTGTGCAAAAGAGTTAAAAAAATTTTATATGTAGATAAAATAACATGATAATATCCTGTGATTCTGATGATTACACAGTAAAAATGAGGAAAGTGCTAAGTGAATAACAAAAGGGTTCTTCTTATATGGCCATCAATGACAATAAATGATGACATCAAAGTGCTTAAATCAGGTAAAGTGCTTATTAGAAAAGTGAATGATAATGAGTGTCCAACTGCCCTAAACTGTCACTGGATACACAAAATTCCTCTATTTTATGTATGAATGCTGAGCAATGTTTATAAATATATCGGCAGAAGCAGAGATCTCAGATCACTTAGCAATTTATAAACAGCGCTCAGCACATACATGAAACCACCCCTAATGTGATCAGTGGCCATAAAACGCACTTCACACATACCAGATGGGGACAGGACCCATCTCCATGTTGTGGCCCCTGAACTAGCCAACTCCCACCCATGGGTTCCCAACTGATGAGTTAACTAGACCTGAACAGTAAATGGTGAACAAGGTACAAATATTCTAAATTTATATATATTTTCCATAGGAAATGTCCTAATAATTTCCTAATATTTCCAATATGATTATGTTTTCTCCCATTTTTAGAGCACACCAGATTTTCTCTTCTGCACAAGCACACATGCAATGCATTGTGACCCAACCACACTTAAGAACAATGGGCCTGATCCAGAACTACGCCCGTGGGCGTATTTACGCCTGCCATAAGCGTAACTTCGGCTTAAAGTACGATCTGCGCATGCACCCTGCAGATGTTTCCTGTTGTAACTCATGGCGCCATAATTGAAAATAGATCGCCCGTAACATTTGCGTAATTACGGGCAAACGGGCGTGCCTGTATTACGATACCCATAAATACGCTTCAGTTACGGAATGTAGGCGGGTGGAGATATTTAAATCTTACAGTATGGGCTGTTACAACCATTGCATAGTTACGTTCTGCCGTAGGCACGCTTGTAAAAGTTTAGGTAGGGTACAGCAGGCGTAAAGCAGTGAAATTACGGCCGACCGAGGGGAGTGTCCGGGGGAGTGCATAGTAATTACGATGTGCGTAAATACGAACAGCGCTCGTTCGTAGTTCTGGATCTGGCCCAATAACGTCTTTCACACGTTCCATTAGTGGGTTGCAACAGCAAATGGGCATTCCTTGGTGTTACAATGTACAGCAGAGGCATTTATTTGTCTAAGCAGATACCATTTTTTTATGCTACATGTAGGGTTTACATAGCTAAAATCTAGCACTCGGCATTTTACATGGTCAGGAGCACGAGGAGAGTGGTTAGCGAATCACATGGATCTGTGGCTATTGGACCGTACAGATAAGAATCAGCCGAAGCCACGCTTCACACAGCGCGGATTCGGTAGATCTCTGTCTGTACTACTCTGCTGTATATCTATGTACTATGCTGCTCTGACAGCTATAAAGTATACCTTCACAGCTGTCAGAGCAGCTTTGTACATAGATATAAAGCAGCAGCAGCTCTGAACAATAGGGAGCCATTCAGCTTGATGATTGGCTCCCTTAAAATATCGGGAACTTTCTCCTGATTTAAATCAAACACGTCAAAAGATCAAATAATCGTGCAGAGCGTTTCTGGTGCATTTATTTAATGTTTCAAAAATGTATCTGTACCATACACTAGAGCGATAATTTGCCCGATCCCCCGATAATTGGGAGATCCGGCCGAAAATTGCTCTAGTGTATGGCCAGCTTTAGGATCTGGCCCAGTGAACTTAATGAACAATATTTTTCCTTTGTAAATAGTTGTTTAAAATTCTAATGTTATTTTGTGCTGCTAGTGATGCAGCTATATATAAAGGATATAAAGGGTATGTCCCCCTAAGGCATGTGCTGTTAAATAGAAAAAATGAAAAGAATGATTACATGGATATGTACTATATCTATATATACTCCTATGCCCTCTGGTATTACTTTCCTCATTTATTGATTGCTATTGAACCTATTATGCATGTAATGGTCCTTAGCCATCGCAGATACCAGATCTATCTTAAAGAGAAGAGATCACAGGGCTGTTTGGTATTCCGTTCCCCCAATACAGGGTCATTGTGTCATGAATCTTAAGGGATGGATATTCCAACACATTTATATTGTTTACATTGACACACCAGAAGAAGCGCAGTATTGATCATGTTTTTATGAGCTGAGCATTAGATGGAGGCACTATTACAGATGACCTGTGAAAAAAAAAGGAAAAAAAAATTGTGTTATTATTTTGCAAGTCTCTTTGTTGCAGCCAATCTGCGGTGCCTATCATGAGAACTGATTTATGTGACTTAATACAGCTCGGTCGGAATCATAAACAAGCACTATTAATTATGAATGATACACTATTGCCTAGGGCGCCAGGGTTCAACCATTTGCCAGTGAAAAAATGAGTGTCACGGCAGCAGCACCCTATAAAAGATATTTAGACATTGCAAAATACATAGAAAAAATAAAACTGACACTTGTTATTATATTATACAGTTTGACAGCATATTACCTCTTTTGATTACAAGCGCAGTAAAAAGTACAGTTACAGCACCTAAAAAATATTCTCCATGATGTGCTCTGTTTATATCTACCACTGTAGCTGTGTTAATGTTTTCCAGATAGACGTCTTCAGAATGAATAATCTCCCCAATGCTGAGTTGTAGACTCCCCCACTTGTGGGGTGAGTCGTGTGAATCAGTAGCAGGTGTAAGGCTGTATCTTATAGAAAAGGTGCTGGAAACGGATTTGTTTTAATCAGTAGCAGAATAAGTGATTGGTGGACACAGATGCAAGAATATGTTCTGGGTCCACCACCCCTTTGTTAGCGTCCTGCTCTCAATGGCTTTGCAAAATGACATCATCATCTCGCAATAGTTTCCGCATACCACCCTCTGAGGCCCTGTTCAGTGTAATGCAAGGCATGGACAGCGGGTCCCCCTATTACCGAGCACTCTTGGGTACGACACAAGGGACACCGCTGGTAGATTTGACCCTGGCTTAAAGTGTTTTATAGACAATTTAATTACTAATACTTTTGTTTTCTGTGAATGTGTCAGATGTTCAGTCGTACACATTCCAGCATTATGGAATCTTACTAATTGGCACCTTGCCAATGGGCAAAGTAATGTATGCCAATGCATATTTATACAATTTACCAACAAGTCTCCCGACCGCCGGTGTAGGTGCTTATGATGCCAATGCTAGTGAGGATAATGCAGTCACACACTCTATGGGAGTTGGCTTTCTAAGAAAATATGAATATTTTCTGGGCGTGAGTTAGGTGCAAACAGATCCGAACTTTACTCACCCGTCCTGCCCCAAACCCCCCCCCCCTGTTTTTAGGTACCTAATGGCACATACGAATGCGATAGGGCTTCCTTATCTAACCGTGAGTAGTTTCCTTCTTAACTACGCACGGACATTGGGCCTGATCCTGAACTACGCC
Organism: Limnodynastes dumerilii; assembly: GCA_011038615.1. Lineage (NCBI taxonomy): Eukaryota > Metazoa > Chordata > Amphibia > Anura > Limnodynastidae > Limnodynastes > Limnodynastes dumerilii. The sequence continues at coordinate 53,276 of WWET01002859.1, read as the reverse complement.
CGCCGTCGCTTTGACAGCGGGCGTAAGATCGGCTTTTCAGCCAATCTGCGCATGCGCCGGGCAGATGTTGCCCGGCGTTGCTACGTCAAAGCCTGATCGTGGATCGGGCGTCCGTAGCAGTGCCGTAGGGACGCTGGAGGGGACGTCACCCAGCGCCCCTACGTTCAGGTTAGTGCAGGTGGGCGGGGGGAGGTAGTTAAATGAGGGTGGGAGAGCGGGCTAGACGGCCATACGCTCCTGTGCGAGCGTATGGCCCCTTCCTTACGCCGGCTGAAGATAGGGTAGCCTTCAGCCGGCGTAAGGAAGGGGCCATACGCCCGCAAAGGGGGATTGTCGGTCAAAATGAACACCAATACACTGTGCTTTAGTAAGCACAGCGCATCGGCGTAGGTCTGGATCAGGCCCCTGCAGTCTCCAACTACATAACTAATACATGATCTAGATATACTTGTGGTTCTATTTGGCTCAAAAATATATCTGACTTTATTAGAAGCAGGTGTAGTATGCAATATTAGTTATGCTGCTATTGATATATACAAGTGCAATATTTTAATGACATAGGTCCTGATCCAGACTTATGTCTGTCATTCTGCTTACGCATGGAAGGGGATGGCACATGCACCCTCCAGATGTTATGTGCATTTTACATCTTGATAATATTCATTCTTCTCAACCATGAAAACACTCTCTCATCCATTGGTTTAATTTTAGCAAGTGTATGGGCAAAGTAAAAAAGCTGTGTGAGATTGGCGGGAAGTTTGACGCTTAAGTATTGGAGATGGTTTTCAGAATAGAAAGGCACTCTAGCGGCCCTTAACAGCATCTGAGTTCCCTGTGATATTAAGCGCCAATGATTTTGTGTAGTTGACCCTGAATTAGAGAGATTGTTGAATACCTGGAATTTGCAGACTATGTTGAGTAAGGATGTGACCATTTTCATTAGGGTTGCAATGAACTAATTCACAAATAGGGCAAGCTTTGTCTTATTCATTTTAACCGCTGCAGAGGGAGTAGATTATAGGCCTATATTATCGATCTAGAAGCTTGCCGGAGGATTTGATGGGAGAGTTTTGCTGCCCTAAATAGCCAGATCAACCTGTCAAATGCCTTTTTATCATTTGTAGACAGTAACAGTGAACTTCAAACTCTGGACATTGTGGATTAAGTAAATAAATTTAATTATCTTGACCTTCGCTTCTTGCACATGAACAAATCCAACTTGAACACTATGGATTAGGTCTGGGAGAAGATTATTTAACTGATTTGCCAACATTTTAGAATATAGTTTTATGTCCCCACTGAGCCACTATGTTGTCCCACTGAGCCACCATGCTGGCCTCTATTTATATTCATGGATAGCATCTTTCCGATCCTTCCCCTACTACCAAAACTACTACGTTGGGACATCTTCTGGCATATATGTGGTACATTTGGTGCCTGTTCAGCTAGTGTCTGTGAGAAATCTTTGGTGGAGCATAGTGATTAGCAGCACCTCAGCTAGGAAATGGAGAGTTGGAAGTTCAGGTCCCACTGTGGCAGATCAGTGCCACACCCATGTTGATAGTCCTCAAGGTCTAGTTCTTCTTTCCAGTCATGAAAGGAAAGATGGATGAGTTCTCCTTCCCACCAGCATCTCTCACTTTAGTCACATTGGTGAATCTAGCTATCTTTTGTGGATTCCATTTGATGTTGCAGGTACGCAGTATCTGGGTGGTTTTTCTACGCTATAACATGCCATGCGCAGGACATGAGAAACACTGCACATACTCAGGACATGAGAAACACTGCACATGCACAGGACATGAGCAACACTGCACATGCTCAGGACATGAGAAACACTGCACAAGGACATGAGACTCTTAAGTGCCCTTGGTTCTTAAAAAATGGAATAGATGGCGGGGTAGGGAGCTTTAAGTTAGGTGCGGGCGGATACATGCTTATATATACATGCTTATCCGCACCTAGCCTAAAGCTTTCTTAGATGTGAATACAGTCCGGGATACATGAGAAACACTGCACATGCTCAGGACATGAGACACACTGCACATGCTCAGGACATGAGACACACTGCACATGCTCAGGACATGAGACACACTGCACATGCTCAGGACATGAGACACACTGCACATGCTCAGGACATGAGACACACTGCACATGCTCAGGACATGAGACACACTGCACATGCTCAGGACATGAGACACACTGCACATGCTCAGGACATGAGACACACTGCACATGCTCAGGACAGGAGAAACACTGCACATGCTCAGGACATGAGAAACACTGCACATGCTCAGGACATGAGAAACACTGCACATGCTCAGGACATGAGAAACACTGCACATGCACAGTGCTTCTGTTTTGACACTTTGAAATTTTTCCAAGTCCTGACATGAGAAACACTGCACATGTGCAGTGTATTCATGCTGGGACCGGACAGCTGCAGCCCGAAGGGACGTCCGGACAGGTGAGTAATGTTTATTCCTATTTTCTATGGTTTTTTTTTTTGGTTTTTTTTTTACTTATAAAAAAAAAAAATTCATAATTTTTTTTTTAACTGGGGCATGATTGGGATGTATTCCGATGGTCTCCCCATACATGCCTTCCTTTTCCTCCCCCCTAATAACAGCTATTAGGGGGAGAAAAAGAGGGGTATTTGGGGACTTCGCCAGAACAATTGTCACTAACACCAGCCTGAGCTGGCGTTAGTCTGACGCCAGGAGCGGAGTGTAAAACTCACCTCCGACGTTCTGTAAATATGTGACACTTCATTTTAATGCGATAGGGCCAGTTTTGAAGTGAAAACTGGCTCTATCGCACTAAAATGATCTTTGTAAATAGAGCCCTTAATGTGCAAAAGTAAAATGATATATTACTTAAAAATATCAAAAACAGGACTTGTTACAGACAATAACAATGCAATTCCTTAATGTGTCTACATTATAATCCTCCTGCTTTCACAAAGAACGTTAATGGACGTCTTAGATATGTTGGCAGTCAGATAGTATGACCATATTATCAGTATTACCATTTTACATATGGTTTTTTTTTTAAAATCATATTAATTACCTCTTTGCAATTTTAAACAGTAATTCAACCTCTGCTGCATTACAGTCTAATTCCCTAACACACACGCTCACAGGCTAGGGGTCATTTTTGCACCGTGCTGTATATCAGTGGGGGTGGGACGGGAGCATAGCTTGAATGGGGCGGAGCTTATTTGTCCAGTTTTCAGGCTCCAAAATGTTGCTAATATACCCTACGTGTATTACACATATTGGAAACCCCCCCCCCCTTTCAAAATCCTGCGTTTGCCATTGCTGTCCCCTCTGCCTTCTTGAAACTTAGTCCTCACACATATTCAGACAAGGCCATTGGTGGTCCCAGAAAGATAACCTAATACCCTAAGAGGTATAGTAACACTTTATGTAATGCTACCATTAACAGCCTTTGTCAGGCTCCATCTCAGTCACAGATTTAAAAAACTAATTTTGGTAGACACCTTAAGAAAGCTTAAAACTGTGCTCTGCTCTCAATGGGCTGGATCCAGACTTAAGGAGCTTGAAATTAAGAGAGGAAAGGTACTCTTGGGCTAAACCATGTTTATTGCAGGGGAGTCATATTTCATCTGTTGCAAACTGTATTAGAGATGGGAGGTGATGTTTCCTATCCCAAGTCTAAATAACAGTGTGATAGTAAAGCTGGTCAGTATCTGTGTGCAGTAAGCAATTCAAAGCTATATCCCTGCATGCAAAGAATACAATTAACTTGACTCCCCCTGAAATCAAAATGGTTTAGCCCAGGTGTAACCTTCTTCTCTTAATTTCAAGCTCCTTCTTAAGTCTGGATCCAGCCCAATGTATCTATGTAGACAGTTTCTATCAGGCAACGGTCCCATCCAGCTCCGCCCCCAGTCCCACCTGGCTCCACCTATCTCTGCCCATCAAGACTTTGGCCCTGCCTTCTTGCTTTGGGGCCCATGGGCTGGATCCAGGCTTAAGTAAGTGCTTGAAAATAGTTACCCCTGTGCTAAACCATGCAGAGGAGTCATATTTTATCTGTTGCAAACAGTATTAGAGTTGAGAGGTGATGTTTCCTATCCCAAGTCTAAATAACAGTGTGATAGTAAAGCTGGTCAGTATCTGTGTGCAGTAAGCAACTCAAAGCTATATCAACATGGTTTAGCCCAGGAGTAACTAATTTCAAACACTTACTTTAGTCTGGATCCAGCCTCATGTCTTTTACATTTGATCCCTGCCCACTGTAGTTCTGATATTTATTATATCCCCCTCTGTAGTGTCCCCAGTCCCTGCCTCCACTGTGCTGTCAGAACTGGTCCTGCACCATGTAATCACCTGTCTGATCCACTCCACTACAGTTTATAGTGAATTGAGTACTCTTGAATATCCTGCACTGGATATAGTTGTATGCAAATTCCCTTTGATCTGCTCTACACAATATAGACGTTCATTTTTCTCTTGCTCTATAAAATAAATGGAACTTTCTTGTTCAGTGCATACAATCTGTTGGTAAAAAATCAATATTGTAAGAGATTAGAAAAAATGAGAAATGATGCTAGAACTGCAATGTCTACGGTCTAGTTAGTGCTTTTGCCGTAATCTGAACCCTGGAAATCACAGTAATAATAAAATAACAGGGACGAGTTCTGGCATGGTAGTGAAGAGCCCTGCGTATGTCACTAAGGCATTTATCCATTTCACTTCACTCGGCATTTGCTGTCCAAATGAATTAGCTGTGGTGACAAAAAGCCCTATCTATCCTTCTTGGTCCATTATCTGCAAAACGTTACTCATGAACTGATATATGAAATATCCGGAAGATTAATATTACAAAGCATTTTTGATTGGAACTGGCTGCGGCATATTGTAGTATGCACAATATCCAATTCTTCTTATCAATCTTTGTCACATTTGGATATGGATGAAAGAAGCTGTGACTGTTCCAGAATATCTATCTACTACCAGACAATGCAAGTGTCACAGCAAAGTATGTGCTGCAGCCGAATCCATTGACCATTGAATGAACATTTCTTATATAACAGAAAAAAAAGAACCAGAGCAAAGCTTTTCTTTTATCCTAGCCTAAAGTGACAATGTGTTGCAATTGTAGTTATGTGGCATCTACTCTCCCTCCAGGATGGACCGAATTACTGACAGGGGATTCCTAAGTGTTCTGCTGCAACTGTATGCGATGCTCTTACATACAAATATTCATATTCAGGTAACTGCTCAATAAGATGGATTAAGGGAGATCTTATTATTTAATAGTTTACCACTATGCCCTATAAAGCTTTTTTTTAACATAACAGCTTGGTATTGATTATGGGCCATATTCAGAGATACGTTTTTTAAAAGTACGCAATTATACGCACGCATGTAGCAAGGCCACACCCACCAACACCCATGACCCTCCCCTTTCCCGGCCGTGCACTCGTAGACTTACACCTCCATAGACCACTCTGATCTTTAAGTGTGTACTTACGTGCGTATATGTCTTCCGTGCGTGCGATTCAGTATTGCTGTGCCCTCATGTGTTCATTTAAATGCCCCCCCACCCCCTTTCATGTAAATTTTCAAGTACTTATTACTACATACTACGCCCATCCATACGTATGTCCCAAGTGCGATTCACATGTCCGTGCCTAAAGCACTTATATATATTGTGTATATTCAACGTAAATGACATAAAGTTACTACGCAGGCACAGTTCAAACGGATCTAAAAATACACACACAACTCCACGTGAAAATGGATCTATAAATACTACTAAGTTCTACATCTCTAAGCTTCTCATCCTATATCACCTGTTGGGTATTTGTTTATCAAGAACATACATATTCCACACAGATAACACATTGTAGGGCAACACAGGGTTAATCTATTGGCCCGAGTATAATTAAACTCCCTGCGTGGGTAATGGCCCTAGACCATGCCACTCACCTCAGGTCTTCTGTTCCCCGACTGGTCAGTTTCAAATTAGAGGAGGGGTCTGATGCTGCCTTTATAACTCCCCTCCTGATGACGTGCAGCCTTCTTCTTCTTCTGTGGATTTTACCCTCCCTCCCACTCTGTATTTCAGAACTTAGGTGTTTAGCGAAAAGCAGTTACTGTTATTGAGTTAGATCCAGAACTACGTTTGCCGTACGTTTACTCGCGTAGCGGATTTTCGTGTGCGTACCTTCTATACACTCCCCTAAGCACACACCTTGAATGTACGTATTTTGTCCAAGATACGCTTTTCAAACCCTACCTTAACTTTTGCCAACGTAACCACAGTGATCCGCACACGTACATATGGGCAACACGTATTTACGCAGCTAAGCATGCCCCATACTGTACACTTACATACAAACCCCGCCTACTTAACGTATTTCAGACGTATTTTGGACTCACGTAAAATTGGCACGCCCACACGTAAGTGTTTACGTGACACATACATGAATGGCCCATACGTTCACCGTTATTTTCTATGGTGCGCATGCGCAGTACTTACCAAAAGGCGATTTTACGTCTCCGCCACGCGTAAATTCGCTCACAAGCGTTGTTCTGGATCTGGCCCATTGTTCTATTGATTGCTGCAGGTGGTGGTTGAGCCTTGTTGGCACATTTTATCTTGCAATTGGCCATTGAGATCATCCGGATTGATTTTAGGCTCGTCTGGGGGGGGGCAGTCTGATTAGGCACTTAAATGAGGCACGGTGCCAGGAGTCTGTCTGGTTTTGCTGTTGTTGGTTGTTTGATTGTATTATATTTGATAACAATTATTTGTCAACATGCAAACTGTTTATTATTTATCTGCTTTCTTGGCCCCCATCAATTTATCATTATAATGTGATCCAGATTAGATCCCAGAGTAAAGAGTTTCATTTTAATTTTAATTTAGTAAATGTAAATTTCCCACTAAGAAGTGTCTGTTGTTTGTGTTGGTTCTTAATGGGGTGGGGTGACACACACATCACACATGGAACGTTTATCGGAATTGAACTCATGACCTCTGCCCTGTGAGGCAGCAGTGCTGGTTACCTGAGCCAACATCCATGCACACCAGTCATTGGGAAGTTTAATGATAGGACCCATGCAGTCGCCGTCACGAAAACGCTGTTTCCGAAATAGAGACAGTTGAAAGCTAATTTTTACTATTTCTAATAGCACTAATTCAAAAATTTATAAATGAATGGGTAAGTATGCCAATATGCATACTTACCCATTCATTTATGTGGAAACCGCCACTGAGGACCTATCACAGCCGCATGGCTGGCGTATCACCGCAGACCCGCCGGAAAGCGCTTGGATTAATAAAGTTTCACATTTAATAAACAATCTTCTAATACAATCAAACAATACTAAAATATACAAATGAAATAATAGAAAGAACAATATAATTATCTGGTAGAGAAAACTGAAGTATAATAAACCTAGGTAAGAGACGTTACCTGAATGATGCATTCCCAATATCCAGGTGTAAATGGCAGAGTATAAGTGTGATAACTGTTGGCAATAGACTGTAATGTGTAGTGATAAATAATAAATCCAAAATCCTAGAAAGGAGACTTTAGCTGGATGATGCAGCAAAGGATGTTCATCCCAAAATCCAGGATATGGCAATAGTAAATGCCATATCCTGGATTAAATGCTGGAATAGACAGTCAGTTCACGTGAAATAAGCAGCAATTAGATTATTAGTGTCAATAGGGGGTAGTAGTCTATGGGGAGTCTTAGGGTTAGGCTGCGGGGAGAGGAGTTTTAGGGTTAGGCTGCAGGGAGGGGACACTTAGGGTTAGGCTACGGGGAAGGGAGTCTTAGGGTCAGGCTGCGGGAAGGGAGGGTTAAGGTAATGGAAGTGGAGGGTTAGAGTAAGGATTAGGATAAAGGTTGGAGTTATATTATTACTTACCATTCTCCGCTTCATTCTTCAGTGCATAGATTATTTTTTCCTCGGCGAGGCAGAAGCTATCGATTTTCCAGCCAGTTCACAAGTGGCTCTGTGAAAACGGGCCTTTCTCAGTGATGACCCAATCTCATAAAGATGTTTCAGCAAGGCAGAACACAATCATTTTATGTTGTTAACAAACTAAATAATCAGACCTATTTTTGTGTACATTTATAGTCTGTAAGGTTCATGGTTTCTTCTTTACCTAAAGTAATATAGACTGTTTCCATAAAAGTTATAATCTTGTGGGAAAGGTTAGCTTTAATATAATAAATGAAGCACATGTAACAGATATTTTAATTTGTTTCACAAGTTACATAACAGTTCAGTGCATCAAGTATAAGTGAGTATAGAATATAGAATCTTTTCTCAGTCTTTTTCTTGGAAAAAAATGTAATTATTTTCCTTTAAAGGGAAAGTACAATAATCCCTTACATTTATCATATTTACGATAACATGGACATCGCCATCTAGTGGTACAAAAATAAATAGCAAACATTTTTTTTTTAAAGTTGCCTTATTAGACATACCTACATTCCACAGAATATGAATGAATACATCTCTTACACCTTACAAGCTGAAGACTTCACATGTACTGGGTGTATATATTTACATAAACAGACTCTAAAACTATTTCTCTGGTAGCTGTAATAGGTAATGAGAGTGGGCATTTTAAACTCAAGTTACTCACCAAGGGCCTGATCCAGAGCTACGCTGTTACACTGAGCGATGTAGCGCTCAGCGTAACATCGCTGCTCTGGCCCGACACTCCCCCTTGTAGGAGCGTATTAACTCTCCCTTACGCCGGCTGAAGGCTACCCTAACTTCTACGATCGGGCGTTTCCATAGTGACGCCGGGCAACATCTGCCCGGCGCATGCGCATTACGCTTACGGCCGCCGTACTAGTGACGGCGGACGTAGCTCTGGATCAGGCCCTAAGCGCCTGATTCACACCTAAGAAGCTGCAGCTTCTGCAGTGCATATGTGGCCGAAATCACCTACTGCACATGTGTCATTTACGCTATCTACGTAGCCGTAGATACGTAGATAGCGTAGGTGTGGTCTCTACAGACCGCACGCAGCCATATCCGTAAAAAGAGGCGAAGTAATGCCACCTCTGGGCATTTTTAGACAGGAGGGGAGGTATTTAGATTAGCTAGGGAGGGCGGGTGGGAGGCGGGGAGGAGCAATGTCCATGCCTATAATAATGGCAAATATAATTTACATAGATTAAAACAGCCAAGGCTCTATTCCAGAGCTATATCTCCTATTCCACAGTATATGTCCTATCCATATGGACATTGCACGGAGAGATAAGGTAGCCCTATGGCACTCGTAAGTGCCATAAGGTACCTAAAAACGGGGGGCGTTGCAAGGGGTGGAAGAGTGATTTAGGTGTGGATCTGCCCTCACCTAACTCACTCTTAAGTGTAAATCAGGTCCTAAACTCTTCAAAAGAGATTTCAACTAGGGTGAAAAGGTCTTGGTAGGAAAGGATTTACCTGCTGACACTATTTGGCACATTCACAGTGTATTTCCTATTTTATAATGCCTGATTTATGTGAGGAGTGTGATGTTACTGCAGGATGTAGGATATGTTAATTGAGTAGAGTGGTGTGACTGGGGGTATAACGTAATGTGGATAGAGTGGTGTGACTGTGTGGGTGTAGCAGGGGTGGTAACGGCGGCTGCGGAGGACGGGGGCGGAGATGGCGGCGCTGGAGCTGGAGCCAGGGACCCTGCGGTCGTTGGAGGGGACGCCGCGGGAGGCACGGGAGCTCAGGAGGTCGTTGGAGTGGTGTGACTGTGTGGGTATAATATATAATGTAAGGAGAGTGGTGTGACTGGGGGTATAACATGTAATGTGGATAGAGTGGTGTGACTGTGTGGGTATAATATATAATGTAAGGAGAGTGGTGTGACTGGGGGTATAACATGTAATGTGGATAGAGTGGTGTGACTGTGTGGGTATAATATATAATGTAAGGAGAGTGGTGTGACTGGGGGTATAACATGTAATGTGGATAGAGTGGTGTGACTGTGTGGGTATAATATATAATGTAAGGAGAGTGGTGTGACTGGGGGTATAACATGTAATGTGGATAGAGTGGTGTGACTGTGTGGGTATAATATATAATGTAAGGAGAGTGGTGTGACTGGGGGTATAACATGTAATGTGGATAGAGTGGTGTGACTGTGTGGGTATAATATATAATGTAAGGAGAGTGGTGTGACTGGGGGTATAACATGTAATGTGGATAGAGTGGTGTGACTGTGTGGGTATAATATATAATGTAAGGAGAGTGGTGTGACTGGGGGTATAACATGTAATGTGGATAGAGTGGTGTGACTGTGTGGGTATAATATATAATGTAAGGAGAGTGGTGTGACTGGGGGTATAACATGTAATGTGGATAGAGTGGTGTGACTGTGTGGGTATAATATATAATGTAAGGAGAGTGGTGTGACTGGGGGTATAACATGTAATGTGGATAGAGTGGTGTGACTGTGTGGGTATAATATATAATGTAAGGAGAGTGGTGTGACTGGGGGTATAACATGTAATGTGGATAGAGTGGTGTGACTGTGTGGGTATAATATATAATGTAAGGAGAGTGGTGTGACTGGGGGTATAACATGTAATGTGGATAGAGTGGTGTGACTGTGTGGGTATAATATATAATGTAAGGAGAGTGGTGTGACTGGGGGTATAACATGTAATGTGGATAGAGTGGTGTGACTGTGTGGGTATAATATATAATGTAAGGAGAGTGGTGTGACTGGGGGTATAACATGTAATGTGGATAGAGTGGTGTGACTGTGTGGGTATAATATATAATGTAAGGAGAGTGGTGTGACTGGGGGTATAACATGTAATGTGGATAGAGTGGTGTGACTGTGTGGGTATAATATATAATGTAAGGAGAGTGGTGTGACTGGGGGTATAACATGTAATGTGGATAGAGTGGTGTGACTGTGTGGGTATAATATATAATGTAAGGAGAGTGGTGTGACTGGGGGTATAACATGTAATGTGGATAGAGTGGTGTGACTGTGTGGGTATAATATATAATGTAAGGAGAGTGGTGTGACTGGGGGTATAACATGTAATGTGGATAGAGTGGTGTGACTGTGTGGGTATAATATATAATGTAAGGAGAGTGGTGTGACTGGGGGTATAACATGTAATGTGGATAGAGTGGTGTGACTGTGTGGGTATAATATATAATGTAAGGAGAGTGGTGTGACTGGGGGTATAACATGTAATGTGGATAGAGTGGTGTGACTGTGTGGGTATAATATATAATGTAAGGAGAGTGGTGTGACTGGGGGTATAACATGTAATGTGGATAGAGTGGTGTGACTGTGTGGGTATAATATATAATGTAAGGAGAGTGGTGTGACTGGGGGTATAACATGTAATGTGGATAGAGTGGTGTGACTGTGTGGGTATAATATATAATGTAAGGAGAGTGGTGTGACTGGGGGTATAACATGTAATGTGGATAGAGTGGTGTGACTGTGTGGGTATAATATATAATGTAAGGAGAGTGGTGTGACTGGGGGTATAACATGTAATGTGGATAGAGTGGTGTGACTGTGTGGGTATAATATATAATGTAAGGAGAGTGGTGTGACTGGGGGTATAACATGTAATGTGGATAGAGTGGTGTGACTGTGTGGGTATAATATATAATGTAAGGAGAGTGGTGTGACTGGGGGTATAACATGTAATGTGGATAGAGTGGTGTGACTGTGTGGGTATAATATATAATGTAAGGAGAGTGGTGTGACTGGGGGTATAACATGTAATGTGGATAGAGTGGTGTGACTGTGTGGGTATAATATATAATGTAAGGAGAGTGGTGTGACTGGGGGTATAACATGTAATGTGGATAGAGTGGTGTGACTGTGTGGGTATAATATATAATGTAAGGAGAGTGGTGTGACTGGGGGTATAACATGTAATGTGGATAGAGTGGTGTGACTGTGTGGGTATAATATATAATGTAAGGAGAGTGGTGTGACTGGGGGTATAACATGTAATGTGGATAGAGTGGTGTGACTGTGTGGGTATAATATATAATGTAAGGAGAGTGGTGTGACTGGGGGTATAACATGTAATGTGGATAGAGTGGTGTGACTGTGTGGGTATAATATATAATGTAAGGAGAGTGGTGTGACTGGGGGTATAACATGTAATGTGGATAGAGTGGTGTGACTGTGTGGGTATAATATATAATGTAAGGAGAGTGGTGTGACTGGGGGTATAACATGTAATGTGGATAGAGTGGTGTGACTGTGTGGGTATAATATATAATGTAAGGAGAGTGGTGTGACTGGGGGTATAACATGTAATGTGGATAGAGTGGTGTGACTGTGTGGGTATAATATATAATGTAAGGAGAGTGGTGTGACTGGGGGTATAACATGTAATGTGGATAGAGTGGTGTGACTGTGTGGGTATAATATATAATGTAAGGAGAGTGGTGTGACTGGGGGTATAACATGTAATGTGGATAGAGTGGTGTGACTGTGTGGGTATAATATATAATGTAAGGAGAGTGGTGTGACTGGGGGTATAACATGTAATGTGGATAGAGTGGTGTGACTGTGTGGGTATAATATATAATGTAAGGAGAGTGGTGTGACTGGGGGTATAACATGTAATGTGGATAGAATAGTGTGACTGTGTGAGTATAATATGTAATGTGGGGAGAGTAGTGTGACTGGGGGTATAACATGTAATGTGGATAGAGTGGTGTGACTGTGTGGGTATAATATATAATGTGAGAAGAGTGGTGTGACTGTGGTGATATGACATGTAATGTGGGGATAGTGGTATGACAGTCAGCTGAAATATGTAATGTGGGGATAGTTGTGTGACTGGGGGAATAATATACAGTATAATGTGGGGAGAGTGATGTGACTGTGAGTATACTATGTAGTGTGGGAAGTGTGATATACTTAAATTTTATGTATGAGAGAACAGCTATTTTAAAAATATAGGCACTTCCAAGTCACACCATTATATAATGGAGGAGCATTTTCTTGGAGGTCAAGATGTATTCAAAGACAGGCAGTTAGCTAAAACAACATGTGTTCAATAATGAATACAGAAATAAATAATACACTATGAACTCTTTATTATCAGCTGCAGTGTCACCATCAGATCTCCTTTTCAAAGTCTTCACAATAAATACTAAAAGAATTTTTTAACAATCAATAAATACCGACGTTGCCATTTTTATTTAGAAATAGTTTTCCTCACAACCATGGGTGGGGCTATCACAGGACACACCCTTTTGGCAGTACAGGACACACCCATTTGGTAGAGGCCACAATCTTCCTGATATTAATTAGCAAAAGTTGGCAACCATGGAATATGTAGGGCTGAGAATCTCACACTTTTAATGCTTTCCCTGTACTGGTAGACTGGAGGAAGCGCTACAGGTTTACACAATGTGGACTTTAAACTGAGGTCTTGGAAGAATATTCCGCCTTACTGAATACCATGTGCTTTTAATTGCAAATGTCTTTGCAAACATCTAAAATACATTTTTTTCTTTTATGTATTTGTATTTTACTCATGGGCAGAAAACTAAATTTCAAAGGACTAATTATACATATAAATTTGAAGGGCACTTGAATTTGTTTTTAAGTATCCACTTGTGCCGCACGTTTCGATGGGAAATTTACATAAAGGAGCACAGCAGAGCCCTGGAATAGAGTCTTGGCTGTTTTCATCTATGTAAATTATATTTGCCATTAGTATAGGTGCTGTTATGATCAGTAGAGAACGTGATCAGAATCTTTTTAGCTTAAATTTCATTGTCTAAGAAAGTGGTGGCAGACCATATATTGAGCTATTTTCCAAGGTCGTCCTTAATGAAAGGACGGCTATTAGCATTCTTCTCCATACAACATTGCAAACTTTAGCTTTTAAAAAAAACCATAGGAAACAAAAAAAAAGAAAAAAAATCAAACAATTGCTACAGTGCCCTTATACTAATATCTGCTACAATAAATTACTGCTGACTTGCATCAAATGTGGATGCTCTTAATTGTATCTAACACTCTCTAATTGGTCAAATTTCTCTGATTATTAAGTCGTGTTAACTAAAGGAGCTCAGTGAATGCTTCTTTGACAATGTTACATGTAGTCACGATTAGTGTGACAGAATGCAATAACACTTACTTGTCCTAGCCGGTGTCTCTGTTCCCCAGTGCCATGATCCCAGCGGCAGCATCTCTCCCTTCCAGCTTGCCGTCATGTTACATGGGAGACAACAGCCCAGGCATTAACCAATAGTGGTGGTAGGCAGGAGAGCTGCTGGCCAATCACTGGTCAGCAGCCTCCTTTTAGGAACCAGAAGCACTACAACTCTGCTCTTTCACCAGTGACTTCTAAGTGCCCCAGTTCCTTCCCTTACCTTGCCTCCCACTTTATCATGCCTTCTTGACCCTTGCCTCTGCTCCAGCCTTGCTCCTTGGTTTTCCTAGTGTTACTTCCCAGTTTTCCCCACCTCCAATCTTATTCTCCCTTGGTCTGTGAGTGACTGCCCTTGTCTCCATTCTGTGTTGTTTGTCTTTTCCTGACTTTTTCCATCTTGCCTTCCCAATGTGATTCCACCTCCACTGGGGTCTACTCAGGGCCGGATTAAGTGCCATGTGGGCCTGGGGCTGACAATTATCAAGGACCCACACTATATAGTATGCTTTGGAGGAGAATGCCAGTCCCTGCAGTGGGAGTACTGGAGATCTACAGTGTGTGGGGGCCTATTTTCAGATGCAGGCCTGGGTCTGTAGTCCTATTAGCCCCATTGTTAATCTGGCCCTGGGTCTACCCTTCTTATGCCATCCCTGTTCACAGGATTGGTCCTTCTTGCCCTCATACTATATCTGAGTGTCGGTGTTTAGCGTTACATGGAAGTAATGCCCAGAGTCCACAGGCACCTGGTTAGACTCCGTGCCCTGGTTAGCAGCAACGGTAAAAGACAAGTTTTATTACTTTTTAAGGATTTACTCTGGAAATTTAATTATGCCACTTGTATGCCACAGTTCTCAATTTATGGTTCACATAGGTCTACCAGTTTTAAGTGCCTTAGTGGCTTAAGCCCGAAGATAAGGTGGAAAGTTACACCTGTGCAAAACCATGCTGAATTTTATGGGAGGTTAAAATCATTTTATTATTTGCATGCAGGAAAAACAATTAGCTTTTGCTTAATGCACACAGACACTGATGAGTTTTACTTTTAAACTTTACTTTTAAATTTAGACCTTGGCTGGAAAACAAAACCTCTCAACTAATGTTGTTTGCAACGGATAAAATTTGCCTGCCTGCAGGGAATTAATGCAATTCTGTTTGTTGTTAACCCTGTTATCTCCAAAATTTGTTAACAAGTCCAGTTTTATTGGTGTCACAAATCCTTCAGACCCCTGTTCACTACACTTTGCTTTTTTTTTACATTCTACCTGTCACATGATTTCCTTAGTTCAGCACTCCCTGGTTTTCTCCCTCTGCTGCAGGATTACCTCTCAGGTGCTGCTGATTGCTTTACTTGATTCCCTCTCCACCTGGCCTATTTATGTCTCTCTCAGACAGCATTTTGCTGTCAGAGCAACAGTTATTCTGTCTGCTGTATTGTGTCCGTGAGTCCTCTCATGTGCACTGGCTCCCTGATTCCTGCTTGTGTATCACCATCTGGTTCCTGGATATCTCAGAGTCCAACTCCAGTTCCTGCATCTCTGGTTCCAGCTAGCTCCAGCCTTATCATCGTTCCAGCCTCTTTAGCATTATCTCCACTACCTGCAACTACTACCTCTGCTCTTTTTGGATCTTGCCTCATCGTCTGTGTCTGTGCAACCTGCCCCTTGCCTGCTGCCAAGTCCATCCCCACCATCAGGGGCTCTGGTGAATACCTGGCTTGGGGTTAGACTCTGCGCCTCTGGTCCAGCGTGGTCCATTATGTACTGAGCTCGGTGGGTGACAATTGGGTTTCCATAGCACCTGCCAATTTTACATCAGATCTCCTATTGTGAAGGAAAAGTTAAGAGTCTAAGAAATACTGTAGTGCTCAGATATACCTTTCCCAAAAACATGTAAAAGTTTGCCATACATGGCATGAAATGCCATGTATAATGGGTCCATCTGCTGAGCAAAAGCGAAAGGAATAATAAGAGACTGTTTACATAACATTAAATCGTAATTGGGATTCCAGCAGAGCACCATAAATGGAGCTAATGTCGATTATTCATACAGACACAGTAGAAGTTTCCGGGCTGAAAGCAGTCTTATTCACTGAATAGAAAGAAAAAGGAATTAAGAAATAAAGTGATCTCAAAAGTGTAATGCTAAAAGTCTACGGTCCAGATTTACTAAGCTGCGGGAAAAGAAAAGGAGATATTGCCCATAGCAACCAACCACATTTTAGCTCTCACTTTTCTATTACATACTAGAAAATGTTAGCTAGAATCTGATTGGTTGCTATGGGCAATATCTCCACTTTTCCTATCCTGCAGCTTAGTAAATCTGTCCCTAAAAGTCTGTCTATTAACAGGTGGACAAAGCTTAAACACAGTGTGAGGATGGATGATGTCAGCTCCACTGATCCCGCTCAGCTGGAGTCCTGATTACAACTAATTGGCAAGTAAATAGTCATGTTACAGTCTGCAGTAAGCTTTAATCACCATGGTGTGAAAGGAGCATCAGGACGTGGTAAGATTTAACTGGGCACATCTATATATATATCTGTTATGTATCTATGTATCTGGTGCTGGAGTTTTGCACAGTAAAGGAAAGAGACACTAGGCCTGATTCAGACTTAAGAAGGAGCTTGAAATTAAGAGAGGAAAATTACACCTGGTCTAAACCATGTTGATTTCAGGGGAGTCATATTTCATTTGGTGCAAACAGTATTAGAGTTGAGAGGTGATGTTTCCTGGCCCAAGTCTAAATAACAGTGTGATAGAAAAGCTGGTCAGTATCTGTGTGCAGTAAGCAATTCAAAGATATATCCCTGCATGCAAAGAATACAATTAACTTGACTCCCCCTGAAAGCAACATGGTTTAGCCCAGGAGTAACTTTCCAGGTTCAAGCTATTATTTTAGTTAGTTTCTTGCCACATATTTATACTATCTTTTTTTATGCAAGCTACTGGTAGAGTCAGGGCCATCTTAACTGAATTGTAGGCCCTGGACAAAGCGATGCACAGGCCCCCCCCCCTACCCCCCTCTGAGCATCTGCTGCCAGCCTGCTGCCTTCCAACTTCTCCAGACTCTGTGCCCCTATGCCCCTATGATGCCCCTGCCCTGCCCCCTCTGGCCATGTGCTGCCCCTTCTTTTTTCCCTACTCAGCCAGCCTGTAAAAAAAATCCTCTTACCTTGTTGTCCTCCATGGCTTCTTTGTCCCCCGCGATGCGCCCTCTGTGCAGTCAGCGCTCACGTGAGCGTCAGGCTGCTTACAGGCGCGCCGCTCAGACCACAGGGAAACAGGGGGAGGAGCAGTCCAGTGGTACAGAGCATGCGGTCATGCTGGCGGCCGGTCCCAGTCCATCTGCAAAAGGTATTTTCAGCCTCTGCTACAGCCAACGCAGAACTACATTCACAAAATGTCAATCTGCATGGGCTGCAATGGAGGCTGAAAAGGTTTAGGGTTGGACAGGGCTTAAGGGCCCCTTGGTGTGTTGGGCCCTTGGGCACTAGCCTAAACAGCCCAGTCATTAAGATGGCCCTGTGTAGAGTCATAATATTGAACAGATATTAGTCTTTTTTTCCATTTAATTAATGGAGTACATTGCACAAAATAGTAACTGACATTTCTTGAGTCTAGTTGGAGGTCAAGGTCTTGAGTCTTTTGAATACTTCTTTTCCTTATGATTTAAATGAAAATTCAAAGCTAAATTATTGTATTCTGTGCAATATATACAAAAATTGTTATGTAAAAAGAATCTCCTATTGTGTACATTGTATTCATAAAACCTCAATACATTCCAACTGACATCATATACAACCAATCTGTACATGAATAATATTCTGGTCATCATGGACCGTGTTCACTCTTAGATGTGAAATAAGTACGCACAGATTCGCAAATATACGCTCTTAAGTTGCAAGGCAACACCTTCGCACTTTCAGATTTTAGCAGACTTCCGCAACCATAGGGCAACTTTAACTCTACATGCGTATAATTGTGCTTAAATTGCTTAGGTACGTGCGTACTTTCTAACTACGCCAGAGCTACATTTCCATTACGTTTCCTAGCATAGCGTACTTACGCTAGCGTATTTACTATGCGCTCCTCTAGGCACTCCCCTCGGCTGTACGTAGTTTAGCCATGTTACACTTTCCAAACTCTACCTTAACTTTTCCAAGCGTAACTCCTGTCGGCCATAATGGCTGCAAGACCTTTTGCGCCTAAGCATATCCATACTGTACGACTTAAATGCCTCACCCCGCCTCCGAAGCGTAATTTCGGGTGTCGTATGCCCCTTCATTCGTAGTTACGCTGCTGATATGAGGCACGTACGTTCAGAGTTACGTGTCGTAACATCTGCTGTCCGAATACGCAGTACATGCAAAATAGCGTTTTTACGTCTCCGACTAGCGTAAATACGTTAGCGGACGTAGTTCTGGATCTACCCCTAAGCACAGAATTGAAGTCCATGCCTAATGGATTTTCCTGCTG
>WWET01002859.1:12186-34580 GCA_011038615.1 Limnodynastes dumerilii | reverse complement strand
AAAGGTTACTACGCTGTAAATGTGCTTTAAGGATGGTGTGTTCTCACCTCCCCTCTCCCCCCCGCCTTTCCCCCTTACCCCATCACTGTAATATATTGCGATCTTTTCGTGTTTAATAACATGTAATAATTTTATGCTTCCTGGCATATCCTTAGCATATATGTTCAAATGTGCACACGTATTGATAATATCTTATATTGTCTATTGTAATTATCTTCTGTTTGCAGTAGTATCCATAGCATATATGCACAAATGTGTATTCGCATTGATACTATCTTACATTGTTTACTGCCACATGTTTCCTATATTACTGTAATGTTGCAACTTTTAAAACTTTACAAAATAAAAATAAAAAGATTTTTTTTAAAAAAGGATACTACGCATGCGCAGTTTATCCGATCCCAAAATTACGCACGGAAAAAGGCGCACCTTCTTAAGTGTGAATACAGTCCCATGTTTTTAAAAGTATTGGATAAAAAAAAAAGTATGTATTATTTATTTATATATTGACTTGGTTTCACGTATTTTGGTAACCTACTGTAAGTCACCTTTGAATACTCTGATGAGATCTCTCCATCCCAGGAGTAAAAAGGAATAATTGTCATCATCAGTTTTCTATGTGAGAAGCTGAACTTGAGTTATAACTTTCACAGCTGGATTCCAGGTGCTCAGCTTGGTACCTCAGCATGATATTATATTATATTTACAATTTCCAGAAAATGTATTCATATTTTCTGAAGGAGTCAGTGATTAATCATGGAACTCGTGTTTCAATAGAAGCCGTAACGAACGCTGTAATGGAATAGCGCTAGGCCTGAACTCATCCAGTCATGTGTCAGTGAGCTGCATATTACACCTCAAACTGCACTGTGACTATTTCACCACCCACTGTGTAACCCATTAAAAGACTGTCAGCAGCATTTTGCCAAATTTTATCTCATTTAATATTACTATAAAATACTACAAACAGCAACATTTCAGCTTTGATTAAGTCACAATAAAATGCATGACGTATTCAGTGTTCTAAAATACTTTTTATACCAACATTTATGCAAAGCAAAGTTACGTTTTTGTGTTTGCCCCAATTGTTTTATTATTAAGAAATGACGTTTCTCATTATTTGCTTTGTGGGATAACGCAATTTTGTCAGCATAAATTTGGGCTCACTTTCAGTTTCGGGGATGCAGTTGCCGGACCGAGCTTCCGCATTTCAAACATGATAAAGCCACCAGCTGAATGACATCTGAATCATTTTCTAAATAGGCTGAACATAGAAATTTGCTATTGGGAACATGAAATTATTTTCCTGCTCCCAATGCGAGGGGCTGCAGTGGTTGTGGTGGATAGATTAGGGATAGGCTGTGGCAGGTGCAGTGGGTAAAAGGTTAGGATTAGGGCTTCGGGAAAAGGTTAGAGTTAGGCTGCGGGGCATTGAGTGTTAGGAGGGTTAGGTTGCATGCAGTATTAAGGTTAGGGCTGAAGAAGGGGAAGGGTAGGTTTAGGCTGCAGAAATGGGAGGGATAGGGTTAGGGAAGGGTTAAGGTAGAATTAGGTTAAGAACTTACCTTTCAGCAGATCACTCTTCACAACTCCAAGAGTCACATCACCTCCACTTTCTAAAATGCAGACGGCATCCAACTGTAGCACGATGGTCATTCAAAATATCGATCAATGTACGGGCAAATCACACTCCGTTATCAGAGGAATTTGTCACCTCATTGTAACCTGTGGTGGTCCCAGTAGTAAATTTTGGAGGTGGTATGACAAAGGAACATCTGAGTGGCCTGCATGCGACCTCTAGATGACCACAGCGTAAGCCGTACAGGCACAAAGCAGCTGGCCCAATGCAGCTATGTGACCATGTGGTTTCCACAAGTGGAGAGTAGTACACTGTGTTGTATACTGTAAATGGAAGTTATTGATAGGGCGAGAACATAAATGGCAAGGTGAATGCACCAAAACGATGCACAGAACCCCACTAATGCGCAAAGGGCCTGATACAGACCTACGCTCGGGTGCGTTTTTACGATGGTCATAAGCGTAAAAACAGCCATTTGTACTTACTGCGCATGCTCGGGGCAGATGTCACGCTCGTGTTACGCTACGAAAGTCTGAACGTATGGGCCTTGAGTGAACCAGCTTCGTTACTACACACCAAGGGCAGGGTGAGCCATTTAAATTGTACAGTAAGGGAGAGCTAAACGTCGTAACCACGCAAGGAGCTATATGATGGCTGCGGCTACGCGTGGAAAAGTTAAGGTAGAGTTTGCTCAGCGTAAGATGGCAAATGTAAGTATGAACAGGGGGAGTGCCTAGGGTAGAGCATCAGAGGTACGCTGGCGTCAATACGCTACGCACACGGGCGTTTCATGATCGTAGGTCTGGATCAGGCCCAAAGTGCGTAAGTGGGGTGTTTTAAGGGGAGGGCACATGCACCCGCCAGATATTACGTGCATTTTACACTAGGTGTTATGATAAAAGGGGCCGTGCTACCTTCTGCCTGAAAGGTGGGCGTGGAAGCATGTAAATTATACAGTAGGGGTGGATTAGGTATTTATGAGCGGATTAGAGGTTAGACGGATTACTGATCCTCTTCTCTGTCTATGGCAGTGTAAGTCACACAAAAATCTGCACGAGAGAGGGGAGGCTCTTACTGTGCATGATTGACTATATGCCTCCTCATCTCTACTCCCAAGATGCCCCTCAGGACGCAAGTGGCAACAGCTTGAGTTGCTTTTAGGTCTAAATTAGTTACAATTGCTTGTGAAGTGCAAAATCATACTGAGACACACTACACTACATTACACTACACTAGCTGATGTATTCCCACCTCTGGATTGGACCCTCTGTGTTCTTATACTCTTTACTTTGCTCACATCAAAAGAGAGCAGGAGACACTTATGCTCATTTGATTAAATTTCCAAGTGCAAAAAGGGCTGCCCACTGTTCTTTTAGGAGCAGGGTATGGTACAGGAGGCAGCTGTTAAGCTTCTCTTAACCTGCACATCCCTACAGCTAGCTCATGCACTTATGGTAGTTACACCACTGATGAAGCAATTTTACCTAAACCTAAAGAGATGTTATGTAAGTATTTGTTTTAGACATAGTTGAGGAAGGTTTGTCTGTAGTAGTAGAAAAAAAAAGGAAGGCTTAAGAAGGAGCTTAAAATAAAGGGCCTGATCCAGACCTACGCCACAGCGCTGTGCATACTAATGCAAAGCATAAGCTACATTCCCTCCCCCTGACACTCCCCCAGTCCGGGCTTATTTACACTCTGTTACACCGGCTGAAGGCTACCCTAACTTCAGCCGGCGTAACAGGAGTGTAATTACACCCGGACCTGATCATAAGTACCTAAGCCTGCCCTCCCGTCCTCATTTCCCTACCTCCCCCCGCCTTCCTTTCCTAACTGTTGCATGGTTACGGCGAGGAACGCCCCCTCAACCATATCTATGCAACAGTTAGGGACTAAAGGTTTTCCCTAGTACGCCGGGCAACATCTGCCCGATCTTACGCATCCGCCTGCCGCCGTATCAGGACCCAAGTAAAGTTACTCCTGGGCTAAACCATGTTGATTGCAGGGGAGTCATCTTTCATCTGTTGCAAACAGTATTAGAGATGAGAGGTGATGTTTCCTATCCCAAGTCTAAATAACAGTGTGATAGTATAGGAACACAGACACAACAACCATTCGAATTAAGACACGTGGCTCCTCCTTTACTGTCCAACATAGGGGCTGACACGGAGGTGAAATGACGCTTGATCACGTAGCATATCACGGTGTGAATTGGCTGTGCACATGCTCAGAACTGTGCGCACACAATTGCGGGCCATCCAGACTCATATGCAACTCCCTGCAGAACCGGTTGCACTCAGATAGGTGTTTTGTGGAAGGGAAGGAGTGGAGGCTCATAGTCAATGTACAGTAAGTATGTGCTAATACAGTTGTACTACATCCAGACCCGAGGTAAGTGCACACAGTTTAAACACAGTGCATACAGTTGCAAAAGCCATGTCTAAGGGATGATGAGGTATAAAGAGGAGACTGGGGTTCGGAGTAGCTAATGACGAGGAATTGTAGACAGGAAACTGGGAGGTGAACACGAGGAATAGAGACTGGAACAGAAGTAATGCAGCTCAGTACAGGAGGCAGGATCCAGGAACAAGGGAGCACGAGGAATGAAGACTGGAACAGAAGTACCACGGGTCAGTACCGGAGTCAGAATCCACAAACAAAGTGAAACGGAAAGAATACTGAGGAGTAGTCACACGAGGCAAACCAAGTGAGCCTGATGCTCTGACACTGGAGAGCAGGGTTGATGGGATTAAGTGGTGACTTAAGCTCACCTGTGCAGATCAGGAAAAGGCATGAACAGTGATACCCTCAATGCCCCACAGCCAGGGCCGGATCCAACATAGGGCAAATGGGGCGGTCGCCCCGGGGCCCCCACACACAAGGGGGCCTCCACAAATAGTTACCTTTTAGTTACTATAGTAATTGCATTGCGCCGCGCGGTGTCACCGCGACTCTGTGCTCCGTCTCCTAGTGTAAAGGAAGTCCCTGCATCACATGGACAGCTAAGGTAAGTGAATGAGGAGGTTGTTAAAAGAGGTAGAGAAGAAAGGAGGGATAGGTGCAAAGAGACAGACTGTAGAGGTGAGAAAAACAGGTGTGAAAGAGAAGTGTGAAGAGAACAGGTATAAGAGAGGTGTGAAGTGGAGACATGTATGTGTGAGAGGTGTGTATGTGAGAGGTGTGAAGAGGAGAACAGGTATGTAAGAGAGGTGTGAAGTGGAGACATGTATGTGTGAGAGGTGTGTATGTGAGAAGTGTGAAGAAGAGAACAGGTATAGTAGTGGTGTATGTGTGAGAGGTGTGTATGTGAGAGGTGTGTATGTGAGAGGTGTGAAGAGAACAGGTAAAAGAGAGGTGTGAAGAGGAGAACAGGTATAAGAGAGCAGAACAGACATGGATAAATAGCACAAGCATTAGTAGACATATTTATTATAATGTCCAGAGTATAAGACAATTACATTTTCAAAATATAAATTTATATAATTACTGTTAAATATTTTTTTTATTATTTGGGGTATTAAATATAAATATTTGATTGTATACAGAGGTATTTAATGTCATTCATTCTTTATTATTTGGCGTATTAAAATTGTATTCTTTTTGTATATAGGGGTATGTATTATTTTTTTGTAGGGATGCATAACAACTATTTTTTTTATGTTATAGGCCGGCCCTATATTTTATTTATTAGCTAGAAGGGGTATAACTTTGTGTTTTGTTGCACAGGATGACAGGGCATACTGACACTTGTGGCTCTCCAAGTGCCAGCATGCCCTGGCATGCTGATGTTTGTAGCACTACAAGCATCAGCATGCCCTGCTGCGTAAAAGCCACTAAAACCCGGGAAATTCGTTGGTGGTGTGAAAGGGACAGACCCGGGAATTTCCCGGGTTTTTGTGCGCTTGAAAGTGTCCTTTTTTTTGACCCAGCATTTCTTCCAGATAAAAACTGGGTTGACAATACCTGGTTTTTTGGCGGTGGCGGTGTGGAATGGGTATTACATGTGCAGGTCTTTTTCTCCAAAATTTCATTTAATGTGTTCTAGGGGCCCCCAGAAGTTAGTTGCCCTGGGGCCCCCACAATCCTTAATCCAGCCCTGCTCACAGCCTAACCTTACCCTTTCCCTTAAGCTCTAACACTACCCTTATAACCGCCACATTCGGCGCAGCCTAACCCTCTAACCCGCTGAGCCTATAGCTATGGTTCACGTTCCAAATATCAATTTTTTATTTACAGATAATGTTGAGCAATGACACACCTGCCATTCAGCTGGCGGCTGCATCAATTTTTTTTAAATAGGGTCGGCTGGACCGGCGACTTCATCCCTGTTTAAGTCAAGAGGGCTAACACTCCACAACCAATATCACAGCTTCACCATTGCCTGTTCCAGGTGCAATACAAAAGGTAGGGAAATGCTGCTTGTGCATTGTGTAGCTGTAAAAATATATATCATTTAAACAAAACATTTGTTTTGATCAATTCATTACCCGCTGCCAATTTGCATTCACCTCTGGATCAGCCCCATAATGTTTAATGCCAATCAGTTCTGCAAAGTCACAAATCTTGTGGCAGATATTTTTACTGTGATCTTTTATAATGTGCTCACAGTTTTATTGTTAACCTTTTCTAATGCTTCGGATAATAATCTAATTTCCTTGATAGTCCTACTGCTCATACAGGAAAAAGGTTGCAAATAGCTATTAAACATTTTCTCGTATAACTAATCCTGCCTTTAGGCTGAGAACTGACATTCTGTGTTAAATAACCTTACATGGATACTTTAATCTATTAACTGTAATGTGAAATTGTTAAACAGGCGGGCGCAGGGACTTCCGCTTCCGGCAGGCATGTGAGGAGCCGCTGTTTACAGTGCTCTGCCGGATCCGTCTATCATCTGCCCCATATCGTGCCGCCTGACGCCTGGAGGTGAAGCGGAGGGTAGCGGAGCCCTGCCGAATTGTCCAGGACCCGTATGGACAGGTTCCTGCAGTCCACAATGCCCCCTAAAGCTCAGAGAACGCGGCAAGAGGGGCAGAAGGTCGGATCCAAGATGGCAGCCGCCGCGGCTGCGGCGGTGCCAGAAGACTCACTGCGGCGTAAAAAGCCCTCAGCCCCTGCTTGTTCCCCACCTGCTTCCCCTGTTTCCACACAGCCCATCTCCCCACGCAGACATGACAAGCCAGGTGGACAGAGTGATCAGGACTCCCCTGTTCCACATGCAGCATCGCTACCACACAGCTCACAGACCTCTCAGGCTGCCACAACTGCAGACCTCTGCTTAGCACACTCTCAGCAGGCTGGCTCTGATGTTCAGCCTATTCAGCTATGGTCAAAGCCATCAATGATACCATGGCTCCCCTGATGGCCAGTCAAATGAAGATATTCACTGCCACAGTACAAGAGCTTAAAGACCAAATGTTGCAAATAAATCACACAGTTCTTGAAGTTGAACAGAGGGTAGGAGACCTGTTTGAAGATGTTACTGAGCTTAAAAAGCGATCTGTTACCCTGTCTAAAGATCAAGACCAACTATGGTATAAGCTGGATGACCTTGAAAATCACTCCCGGCGAAATAATCTAAGAATAATTGGTCTTCCGGAAGCACTTCACGGGTCTGCACTAATTGATTTCCTGACTGACTCCTTACCGGATCTTCTTCACGTGAAAGATCAGTGTCGGGGCATGGTAGTGGAGAGAGCACACCGTTGAGCAATCTTTGGTTCACCCGTACTCTCTTGGAGCTCTACTGCACACACCAGTTAAATCACTCCCTGAACAGGTCAAGAGCAATGTCCTATTTGCGGATACATACAGGGCGTGGTTACGGGCACACAAAAATATGAAGGAAGACCACACCCTTACAAGATATAGCCCCATATGGGGTAATCCCAATTTTTCTCCGGGCCTTGAAAATGTTGAATACTTACATTGGAGGGATAAAGGTATTAGGGCTACATGCGACATTTTTGACCCTGGGGGTCAGTTATATAGTTTTGACAGGCTTAAGGAGAAATATGGCTTACTTAACCGCCAGTTCTTCATGTATCTGCAGCTAAGACATTATGCCCAAGATATAATGAAGCATTTAGCTTCCACACCCTCACAAGGGCAGTTGGATAAATTGCTTCTCTTTCTTCACACACATGTCTTTAGGATCCGCCATGTTTATGAAGTCATATTGCCTGCTAAGAGTGATAAACTATGGAAGAAACCCCTTGAAGCCTGGGCAAAAGATATGCAGGACTTAGTGTTGCCTGATGAACCCCTAAAATACTATGATAGAGTTATGAGATCCTTGAAGTGCACACAATTACAAGAGATTCACCTTAAAACTTTCCACCGCTCGTACATATCCCAAGCCCAAAGGAAATATATGGTTGATGGGGAGACAGGGAAGTGCCCAAAATGTCATAGAGAAAATGCCACATTATTTCACAACCTATGGGAATGTAGGAAAATAAGAAAGTTTTGGGATAAAGTGTTAACCCTAATTAATTCCATACTAGGACTACATCTGCCGAAGAGCTGTCTCGCCCTGCTCTGGGCCCACTTTGCTGATTGGTCTGATTTCCCTAGAGTAAAAGAAAATATCCCCTTATTATCAGTGATTGTCACAGTGGCAAAGAAAGTGATCCTTCAGAATTGGGTGAAACCTGCTCCACCCTTCCTGCAGATGGTTAGGACCACACTCTTAGAACTAGTATACATGGAAAGAAAGGCAACACTTCCAGACATCGAGCTTGGAGTTGCAGGGTTCCATAGAAAATGGGGATCTTACATTGATTCTCTTCCTAAGGAACAGCAGACTAAAATTATGTCTATCTTCGAGGGTACTAAGTGGTCACTTCTTAGGAATTTGGGGGCTTAGGAGGTGGTAGACATTGGTTTTCTTGGTTTTCTTTTGCCTGAGGGGGGCAGCACCTTAGTCTTTGTCTTTTGTTTTTGTTTTGTTTTTGTTAGTGTTAGTTTTGTTCACAACTTTGGCGACTAAGCTAGGTAGTTATTCTGATTCAAATGGCTCTAACTTCTAACTGCTTTTGTTATTACAAGGTCTACATCTCATCCTTTTACGTGGGATTTACCGGTCCTTGTTGGATTGGCCAAGATTTCCACTCCCTGCGGGTTTCTGAACATTTAATCTCATTGGGCTTTGCTGCTTGTGCAGGCTTTGTTAATACCTATTTATCCCCAAAATGTTTTCGCTTTGTGCTGTATCAGATGTAAAGCCTATTCAAAATGTGTATGCCTGTACCCTTTTCTTTTTCTTTGTATATGCAAACTGAAAATTTCAATAAAACGTTTTATAAAAAAAAAACAGGCGGGCGCAAATTTAAAGTTTGCAGGGGGTACCGAACACCCTAGAACCAGCCCTGATTGTGATCTCATCCATTCAAAGTCTTATGACAATTTAAGTATTAGATTTTTTATTAAGGCGATACACAATATGAAACAAGGAGGGGCTAAGATAGACACAGAATAGAGCTTGATTGCTTTTTCTTCTTTATTGGCTGTATATAGCCAGGTTCCTTAACCTGGAAATGTTATGGTAGTATATCCAAATCAAACGGGACATACATTATCAGTCAGCCTCCCTTGTACTGGTAAGGTACATATTCAACAGTTTGCTTTGTAAAGAGAGTTGGTGATCAATAGCATCAGCACCCCTGATTGCCGGATGGCTCTAATGAATGTGCAGCTAAATTTAATACCTGTCTCAGGATGACGTAAGTGAAAGTATTCCAGCGTTCTCCCCATATACGCCCGGGAGGGGGAAGGGAGGGTATGTATAGAGAGACCTCTTGAGTACACAGAGTGTGTAAATAAAAAAGAAATAAAACTATTTACCTTTTTTTTAAGTAAATAAACACATTATTTTATACATTTCATTATATATTTTGTCCACTGGAATTAACATTGGTTATTTTGGAGGGCAATAGGGTGGGAAAAAACTCACCTGCGCTACGCGTTTCACTCTCTGATGTCCCAGAGCTCATGCTGAGACTTCATCTCCAATCGAAACCGATCGTCTTCAACGGCAGTCCCGCAGACCATCATGGAACCTTGCTAGAGGGGTAAATGTTCCCGTTGATGTATTTGATAGCGCTCGCAGCACTAATAATAGTATATGAATGCCTTTGTTTATACCTTTGTGTAAATTTGGCATTGTTGGGTATTTCTGTCCATAAATAAGCATTGCAGTAGGTTGCTGCAACTGACTTTCTTTGTCTTCCGTTTTGTGTTCATATTGCTATAGAATAATGTCACAAGTGGACAGATGAATCAGGTTACATGCTCTATTTACCAACTTCATTTTTAGGTGATAATGCCTGTTTTTACAGTAAAACTGACGTTATCACCTAAAAATGATATACTTACCATTTACAATAGTGACCTAAAAATGATATACTTACCATTTACAATAGTGCATTTGCCATGGAAATCTGCTGTTTCCATTGCGATGCACGCACATTTCAGAAATCTTCGCTACCCCGTTGATCTTAACGGGTTGCAACACTTCGTGCAATCTACAATCCCTCGGTGCCGAGATTATCATTCGGCACCGAAGGTAAACACAACGCCATCTCAAGATATTGTTAGTCCCTTCATACCAGCGATATCCCCATATTCCCCCCTTTTCCTCCCCCTAATAGTTGTTATTAGGGGGAGGAAAAGTCGGGCATGTATGGGGAGACCGCTGGCATGAAGGAGTATCCACTTATGTTAAAAAAAAAATAGTAAAAAAAAATGTGTTTTTTTGTTTTTTTTTATTTGCATTTAAACCGAAAAAAGAAAGTAAAACATTTTAAACATTAAAAACTGTAAAAAAAAATAAGAATAAAAGATAAACTTACCTGTCCGCATGCGCAGTGGTTTTTCATATTAGAGCTTAAAACTTTCCGGCAACGTTGTCTCTGCACATGCGCAGGGACTTCATTCATATGAAGTGGCCTGCGATGCATGCAGAGGTCGTCGCGGGACTTCGCGGGAGCTCACCGGAGGGGTGAGTATTAGTAAATTTTAAAGAGGAAGCTTCCAGGCTCGCTGCAATCACATGCGACCCCGGAGCAGCATCATTCCCAGGGGAAGGTAAGTAATGGTAAATGGAGCCCATAGTCTTCTATATGGGGTTAAAACAAAATAAATAGCAGATTGCAACTGATTTTGGATTACACTTAACATTAGACTAGATGCAGACTTCCACATCTGCTGCACTCGGTGCTCCATAGCCTGGAGTAAGGTAGGATTTCCTACCTTAAGATTTCTGCTCCATCCATACCTAAAATGAAAACTGTGTGGAAGCCTGGATTGGATGTAAGGACTTAACCAAGTCCTTATTATAGTATTTAAAGACCAGTGGTGCTCACTCCCCACCCCCCGGAAAAGAAAGAATAAAACCCTGCTTACCTTATTCTGTGTGAGTCAGAGCAGCCACGGTGCGGCATCCACCCCTTAGTGTTCAGCTGGACAGCTCTGGTCACATGACACGCTGCAAGAGTAAATTACTCTCACAGTGTGTCCAATAGGCCGACGCTGTCCGGCTGAACACAGCGGGGTGGATGATGCGCCGCGGCTGCTCTGACTCACACAGAATAAGGTAAGCAGGGTTTTATTCTTTTTTTGTGACAGAAGAGAGGAAGTTCTGCCCTCCCAGCTGCTCCGGCTGTCATTTTTACAGATGAGGAGAGGGAACGGATCCTCTTCTCATCCGTGCACCGGTGGTGAGCTTTGACGGATATGCGCTCTGATGACACCGATGGCGCCGCCAAAACCATACAAAACCCGCCCTAGTTACGCCACTGATGCAGACAACCTCGTCCCTTTCTGCCAACGTAAAGACTTTCATTACAATAGTCTGGATAATGAGCATCTATGCGCTCTAGTAAAGTGCAATCGTTTCCCTGCACCTTGCATGTAGAAAATCCATTTTAGGATCCGGGCCATAGTCATTGGTATAAACTGGATAACTATCTGTTAAGAATCTATTCCACACCATCACATTATGAAAGATTCCATAAGGACTTTGGTCCAGATTCACAGCGTAAGATAAAAACTACATAACTGTGAATCCGGACTTTTATCTTGAACGATAAATGGAAAACTAGGCCATCTGCTAGTTTCTTATCTATGTGCTGTATGTGAATGTCATCAGATATCTCGGAGTTTAGCCACTATAGGACACGCTATTTGTATTGCAACTATTCCCCCCAGTTTTGCACTGGAATAATTCCAATAACTTCATTGTGCTGCAAAGCTCAACTGCAGAATGCTGTAAATAAAGAGAAAAGGAATCATGTTTACCTTGTGCCCTTTTTTTAGATTTTGTTTGCAGTGTTGAAATAGGAAACCCTGATGATTTAGCAGATCACTTGATGGGAAAGGTATGGAGTCAGCAAATGAGACTGCTTTGTTATTCAGTCCTTGCTTTCTCTCTGACATAAATAATGATAAGTGAGCTCAACATAAACATCCTCAGTCTCTGCTATCTGGGTTCAGAGTCAAATCATTCTCTAGGTTTACATCCTATACATCCCAAGGAAGTTTCAAGAACTATGCAAGAATGTTGCTCTTCAAGAGCATTGTATGTCTTATTTGCTTACACATACTTGGAGAAACCTTTAATTCTGGGCATTGAAAGTTAGGTTCTACAGGCAAGTGAGATTAAAAGGTTTTCATTAGATTACATTTACAAGCCCTCCTAATGACTTAGAACCTGATCCAGGCCCCTGTGCTTGTACCACAGGTGTAATTCCGTCCAGTCACCTGACTTACATACTTTGCATGCGTAAATCAGGTGTCGGATGGAGGTCTGGATCAGGTCCTTAACCGCAACCAACTGTTTCAGTTCAAGATATCGGGCCTGATCCAGAACAACGCTTCGAAGCAAATTTACGCGTTGGGGAGACGTAAAATCGCTGTTTAGAACGCACTGCGCATGCGCTACATAGAAAATACGCACATTCACGTAGCGTAATTGTGAACGTATGGCCCATTCACGTATGTGTCACGTAAATACTTACGTGTGGGCATGCCAATTTTACGTTACTCTAAAATACGTCAGAAATACGTGAAGTAGGCGGGGGGTGGTATTTAAAGTGTACAGTATGGGCGTGCTTAGCTGCGTAAATTCGTTCAGCCCATACGTACGTGTGTGTATGACAGCGGTTACGTGTTAAAAAGTTAAGGTAGGGTTTGGGAAGCGTATCTTGACAAAATACGTCTGTGCAAGGGGTGTGCCGAGGGGAGTGTAGCGAACTTACGTGCACGAAAATACGCTCCGCGAATAAACGTACGGCACACGTAGTTCTGGATCTACCCCATTGTCATTACTCTCAGCCTCCATATATTTCATTTTTGCCCCTGTCAGTCATTGTGTCTGCCCCTCTGATAGGTGTGACATACAAATGATGTGAAATTGCCAGTTACCCTGTCAACTCGTCAATCCCCGGTAAGAAAATCCCATTTGCGAAATAGGGATATCCGAAAGTTTCTTTTCGGATGCCCCTATTTTGAATGGAACCAATTTTCTACATTTTTTATTTTTTTTTGAATAGGTGAGTATGCCGTTCGGCATACTCACCTATTCACATTCGGAAAGATCACTCCGCCGCACCTCCTCCGCCGCTCGCTGGACCAAGGGACAGGTAAGTAAACTCTTTCTGCGGAGTTAGGGTCAAGTTGTACGGGAGTGAGGGTTAGGGTCAGGCTGCAAGGGAGGGAGGGTTAGGGTCAGGCTGCAAGGGAGGGAGGGTTAAGGTCAGGCTGCAGTTTGTAACTGGCTGGGAGGAATCAGGTTTTTTCACAATTGGGATTTTCTTTGCGGGGACCCACACCCCTGTCAACTCTATATGGCTGGAAGGTTTAACTTCTTAACTTTACTCTAGTCAATAGGTTCTAAAAGCTCAGTAAATGTTCCAATAAAATATTAAAATAAATGTAACCTTTCAGGTTATGTTGGATGTGTAATATAAAAATCAAAAAAAGATGGTGATTAGAGATCCCTAATAAACAGCAGATCACTTGTTAAAAATCAATTTGGTACTAATTCTGACTTAATAACGACAGCTAATTTATGCATGTTACATGGGTAAGTCTGGCTGTGGGAACAATGCATGCACGCGACAGATGTTACGCATCGTAACTCTGATTGTATGTAGCTCCATACGATAGGGTGTGACATACTTACACATTGTAGGAGAGGAAGGCATTTATATTGTACAGTATGGGCCGAGTTAGGCACTTCTGTACACCAAGTTGATTCGTACGACCAGAGATAAGATTAAGGCAGGGTTTAGAATACGTAAGTCAGCTAAGTTACATATGTGAGAGGGAAGTGCATTATCCTTAGTAGTGCGTAACTTAGATATGCTTGTGTACGTAAAACGACCTTAAGTCTGGAGCAGGCCCTTTGTCCCCAAAATGTAGATAGACACAAACAAATGAGAAAAAAACTGATCCTTGTGATGTAAATAAAATCCCACATCTAAGAAACAGACCAATTACTTACTTAGGACAGATCCAGTGCCACATCCCCGCTGGATCCATCTTTCTGTAGCTACAAACCATGGACCTGATCCGGACTTAAGTGCAATTTCCACATGCATGAATTGCAAAAATTGCACGCAAGAGGCGAATACATTCCCATGACACCCAGGAAGTTCCTAACACGGTCCATACTGTGCAATTTCCCTGTGCTTACTGTGCATACTGTGCCTTCCCCACCCCCACTGCGTATATTCAGAGAGCCGTTGTGTATCATCTGGTGGGTGCATGCGCAGTTGCTCACAAAACCCAGCTTACGCACGCAGCTTGCGTAAATTAGCTGTCATTATTAATTCTGGAACTTGTCCCAAGATAACTATAGTGACTGAGAAAAAATTGCACAGCAATGATCACATGAATTCATCCTGGGAGTGTTTTAAATGAATCAAGTCTAAAGTGATTCCGCTATGTGGGGGGGGGGAGTAAGTGTAGTAATTGTACAATGAGGATGTGCTTTGTATCCTCTGTACTATCCAGACTTCCTCACCCATTCCATGTTAGAGGTAAGGGAAATTAACATCAGGAAATATACTGATAATCACCAGTTTGCAAAACAGAATGACCCTCATCACAATGTAACTTATCCCAGTAACACTATACAGCCACCAGCCGCAGGTAATCTTAAGCAGGGCACACACTGGGCTTTTCAGCAGATTCATTTTTTTACAAATTAAGTGCGCAATTATATGCACGCACGTAGCAAGGCAACACCCACCAACACCCATGACACTCCTCTCTCCCTGCCGTGCAATCGTAGACAAACGCCTCCATAGACCACCTCTAACTTTACATGTGTACTTACGTGCGTATATGTAACCGCGCCCTCAAAGACTCATTTAAATGCTTCCCCCCACCCTCTCTCATGTAACTTTTCAGGTACGTTTTTCAACCCCGTCCATCCGTACGTATGTCCGCAAATGCGATCCACGTGTCCGTGTCTAAAGCACTTACTTGCATATATTCCACGTTACTTTCGTAAATAAAGCTACTACGCATGCGCAATTAAAACGTACCTGAAAATCCGCACGCAACTTCACGTGAAAAGGGATCTGCGAATACTGCCCATAATCTTTCCAATCACACAATGAAATGACCATTTCATCAGATATCTTACCAGTGAGTGTGGTTGTGTATTGGTATAGCATTAACTCCAATTCTAAGAGAAAATAGCAGGATTCTAGTAAGCCTTAGGTGATTTGGCACCAGGGATGGTTTTGCTAGGGGATAGTGTTCTTCCGCTTGGTAAATAGTTACTTGATCCTAATAGCAATTTTCTATTTTTCACAAGATTTTGGCCGTTCAGCTGGCGGCTGTATCATTGTCGAAATTCTGGGGATGGATCCAGAACTA
Source organism: Limnodynastes dumerilii (assembly GCA_011038615.1). Lineage (NCBI taxonomy): Eukaryota > Metazoa > Chordata > Amphibia > Anura > Limnodynastidae > Limnodynastes > Limnodynastes dumerilii. The sequence goes on along the minus strand of WWET01002859.1, from coordinate 19,114 downwards.
GTTAAGTGCTTGAACTTAGTTACTCCTGGGCTAAACCATGTTGATTGCAGGGGGAGTCATATTTCATGTGTTCCAAACAGTATTAGAGTTGAGAGGTGATGTTTCCTATCCCAAGTCTAAATAACAGTGATAGTAAAGCTGGTCAGTATCTGTGTGCAGTAAGCAATTCAAAGATATATCCCTGCATACAAAGAATACAATTAATTTGACTCCCCCTGCAACCAACATGGTTTAGCCCAGGAGTAACTAAGTTCAAGCACTTAACTAGCTCTGGATCCAGCGCATGATGCGTAACATCTGCCACGAGCATTCCCACAGCCAGATTTACGCACTCCGTGGGCAAGTCTGGATCAGGCCCATTTTTCAATCATTTTGATGGGCTTTGAACTAGTCTTTAATAGTACTCGTAAGAAGATATTGAAGAGGTAATTATCACCGAATTTCTTTATTAAACATAAATACCCTATAAGTACTCTATGAATACCAAATAATAGGACTAAAGTAGAGCAGCTAACACAAAGGGTGTGAATGAAGGCTGATTTCCATCCCCTTCCAGTAAGCACAGGCCATCCTTAGGGTTATTAATAATTAAACCAGAAAAGGTTAAAGAAAAGCAATATTAATGCAGAACATCTGTTTTCCAAACACCCTGTGGAAAAAAAAGATGTAATCCTGTAAAAATATAGATTGAGACTGAATCCCGTTGTGAATATATGTAGCGTGACAACAGTGTCTGTAATGACTAATTTTCATTTAAGATGATTTTCCAGACCATTAATGTTAAATAATTTTAAAGATTTTGAGCAGCGCGGCTACACTAAAGTGGTTCAGTTTTCCTCTTAATGGATTTTGTCTGCCTTCCAGGACCTGGTGCGTGTTTTTTGATTCCCCTGACAATCTAAGGTTCCTAAGGATTTCTATTAATTAGTATATGGCTTTTGTTACAATTACAATATGCCACATATATATAGAATCTAATTATTAGATTTCTGGAAAATGCTAAATTGCATTAACATAATATCCCTCATTTTCCCACACTGCCCATGGCATTCAATCTCGGTTATTTCTTTAGCAGAGTTTTTTACAGTGACCAGGGGCCAGATGTTACGCTACATATCTCCTAGCACACAGAACTTAGGACCGTGTTCACACTTAAGAATGATTTAGGTTCTTAATTATACACAAAAAGTAGCAAGGCGACTTCCCTGACATTCCCTCGGCTTTCAGCTTCTGAAGATTTAACCGACTTACGAATGCCACAGGGCTACCTTGGGCCGGATTCAGAACACCGAGCGCATTGCATATGTGTCCGGTGTTTTCCGACTTGAGATACTGCGCATGCGCAGTAATTGTCTACCGTCATCTACGTTTCTTTTAGAAATGCGGTCTTTATCATTCTTCTTATCTTCCTTCTGAAAGGTTTCCCGGCATGTCCCTTTATTCTTAATTTTCCATGAACCTTGAAAAAATAGGTTTTAATGGTGATTCAGAGCCGTTCTTAAATTCAAAGTAAATTGTGTACATTAAGTTACTATATATGCGCAGTGTATCCCTTCTTAAATATACATACCTAAAAAAACGCATCATGAATCAGGTACTTAGTTAGGAGAAGGGGCGGGACTCCTGCATGTCTGATCCCTGCAGGGGGTGGGATAGGCATGCAGATTATGGAGAGTGGGCAGCGGTATACACTTCTGAAGGGATCAGCGTTTGGACAGACTCAGAAACACGTGCGGAAAATTTAAGGCAGGGTTCAAGACACGTAAGTGTTCAGAACTCAGAATATGAGAGGGTAGTGACAGGGGAGTTTACATACAGACCTCCGTACGTACAGATCCTAGGATCAGACCATAGGATATCAGTGATCCTCTACGGGAGACTAACATCCAATCATGCCGTCTTGCTGTACCAATGTGTCTATGTAAGCACTCGAAAAACATTGCCATTCCTTGCACGGAATTCCAATAGCAGACCCTGCTCATGAACATTTCAGTTCAATACACACTTAAAATAAACCCCTCCCTCCTTCCGAGTACAACCCTCCCCTCCTTTCAAATGTTAATGAAAGTGAAAAAGATGGAAGTTTGTATTTGATCTCCAATTCAACAGCACAGAAAGAAGCCAACTCTCATCAGTATGAACCTAGTCCCCTGTCCTCTGTCTCTGATTTAAATAAATGTCAAAACCTCCTGATCTTTAGAAAACAAGGGTTTTGAATAGCACAAGTTTCACATGTTTATTTGTTATATCCTTTAAAAATAAAAAAAATTAGTGTGCAAATATTCTGTACAATTTTTTGTGCAATGTATTGAGGTTTCATAATTTTTTTTTATTTAAAAAAAGAAAATAAAAAATTATGAAATTATGAATAAATCATTGAAATAAAGGCAGAATTTTTTTTTTTTTAAATTGAGGTTATGGAAAATGTTATTATTATTATTATTATTATTATAGTTTATTTATAAGGCGTCACAAGGTGTCTGCAGCACCGTACAAAATACAACAAAATACAGTACAGACATACAGGGTATTTATATTATTTGAAGAATTTCATGGGTGCACTAATAAATCAGCAAATAAAGTAAAATTGCCGTACACTGTGGGCACATTCCACAGGCCTAAAGTGCTTCAGTGTTGCTGTTTTTCCAATCATTCTGAATGTTTTTACCGAAACATTGAGTGAGATTGTTTTTCATAGGGGAAGCATGAACCTAAATCAGTTAATCACTTGTCTTAATTGCAATCACATAATCAGTACATCCCCATCCACCAATCACAGAAGCACAAAGTGTACTGAATGCATTCCAAACTGAGATGCAAATGACTACTAGGGCTGAGATGACTATAGTGCATGGACATGTTACAGTTATTATAACTATGAATCAGAGGTTTTAGGGATGATTCACAGTACTAAGACAGAAGCTCTATTCTACAATGCTGATTCACAGAATGCAATTTATAACTTGTTGATTAATCTCTCTCTATCTCTATATTAATAGGACAATGATGCAGAATTTGTAAAACACAACATCTTTGTCTAATGTGGATCATAATCATTATAATCCACCATACCTAAATCACGTCAATTACTGAGCTTATTATCTATGATCCTTCCATCTTTATCAATAAGCTATATATTAAACTTCACCCGGAGTGTTTTATGTATTAGGTGGTTCTGTATTCTAGAGTAGTGCTTAAGTTACCTCCTTATGGCACAAGAGGAAAATGGTAGCAACGTCTGTGATTAAAGAAAGGGCATATATGACACGTGGCGCAATTTCCATCAGTCGCCATTCAGCTGTAGACCATTGTACCGGCAAACCACATCCAGCGAGTAATCACTTCAAAGAAAAACAGAATCCATATCATGTTTATGGTGACCATTGATTAATGTAAAGCACCAGTCGTTCTGTCATCATGTCTCAAATTCCCATGATCCATTTGGGATTGGCATTCACAGAACCGAAGGAAACCGTATTTCAGGTCTTTACTCAGAAGGATATGCACAGAACCTGCAGAAATACTGAGTTTAGCCACAATCTCTTCCGCGGTCAATCGGTAGTCCTGCATAACCAGTTCTTCCACTCATGCGATCATGTTGCAAGATTGGCTAATACGTGGTCGTGGCTGCTGTGGTTCATGATGTTTGGCCTTCTTTGAATTTTCGCACCTATCAACATTATTTTTGACATCCATGGCGCCTTCTGTGCATGTTTTACTCAGCTGACGATGAATATTGATGGGTGATAACCCACACAGATGGAAAAAACAAATGATAACACACTGCTCTTGGGCCGTAAAATCTTTAGTGACTAAGGGCTGGATTAGTGACTTTTCAGTACATAAATTGCATACATGCAGTATAAAGACTGCACGTACGCAATCTATGTACCAAAATGGTATGTACATAGGGTAAATGAGCTACTACGCATGCGTAGTAGCTCCATTCTTAGTACAACGCACTTAAGAAGCAAGTGTGAATCCGGGCCTAAATTTTTTGTGTCTAAAACACTCCTGTCAGCAGGTGGCGCCTGTGCATTCTATGAACCAGAGGGTGCTGCCATCTGTCTCTCATAGTCATAAAGAATGCCCACACCTTTTAACGCATACCCCAAGAAATGAAATAGGAGACCTTAGAGTTTGAATGCCCCTCGCATGTATTTATGTGTAAATGCATGACTTGTGAAAGTGTTGATATTATCTTATTATTCAGTGTAAAATTTGACTTTTAAAAAGCAGTGATATTGAAAAAACATAAAATAAAGGAACGATGGTGCGGCTAAAGGGATAAATGCTGCGGGTAGAATAAAATCTCACATGAAATGGAAAACAGATGGCATTTGAAGTTAATCTTTTATATTTTAAACACAGGTTGATAAAGAAATCCCCAAGCCATGGCTATAAGACGTTTTCAGCATAATTTTAATAGCATCACATAGTCAGTGTGTACGGTTGATTTAGCGAATACAGAATGATAAATAAGAAAGGTATTCTCTGGATTAATAAAAAAGTGTGATTAATTATAGCACAATTAATTGACCTTCAAATTGTCAGCAAATGACTGGTATTTAACAGAATGTTTTTAGTAATGAAATTTGATGTGATTTCATTTATTAAAAACATTACTCATCAATAATCAGTGTTCTCAATATGACTTCAGCGTTGTGTGTACAACAGATTAAACTGAAGTGAGGAAAATTGATTATTTCTGAGTCTGTGTTAGGAATGTTGGAATGGAGGAGCAAAGGAGTCCCCCTCTAACATATCCGAGGGGTGCCAGGTAGAGGAGCAGTGTTGGTTGTGGCATGACTGTTATGAAATGGTGCATTACTTTTGCCATACTCATGTAAACTGCAAGGATGATTGCCAACGTTTGCAAATTAATATAAGGAAGATTGTGATCGCACTATCAAGGTGCTGCAGCAAAGGGGGTCATCAAGTACTGCCAGGTAATGTATTCCTCAATAAAAATGGCAGAATATCAATATTTATTGCTTGTTAAATTGTCAGTGAATAAATGCTTAATGTATTTATTGTGAAGAATGAGAAAAGGGGCCCGCTTATAGAAAAGCTAAAAATAGGTGACAGTGCAGCTGATCAACAAGAGACCAAAGCGTATCATTCATATCTGTCTTCGTATTTACATTCATAGGGCTTGATCCTGAATTAGCACCGACACCTGAGTTCCACAAGCTGCTAGCGGCAGTCCACAGGGCAGGGAATAAGCATACAGATTATAGAGAATGGGTCCACACAGATCTGCGTTTGGACAGCTGTAGATCCGTGCAGAGAACTTAAGGTAGAGAACTGGACACGTAAGTCTTTAGAACTCCGTACGTAAGAGGGGAATGTGTGGACTCTTATGTGTGGACTTACTGACCTCTATGCATACAGAAGATAGACAGATGTTTAGATCAGGTCCATGATGTCTCAGATAACTGCTAGTCAAATCTCCATGAATATGGCCATCTCCATAGGCCTCACTGCAGGGCAATAGAAGACAATTTCTAAAATCTGTCATCATACCGCAGTGACTTCTGGAACTGAATTAGCATCGGGGAGATTGCCAGACACTTCAGAGGGTCAGAAAGATCACACACTCTTCAGGGATTCTCTTTGAATATTTGTTTGCAACTATGAGGGGGTCTTCATTTAGTGATTTAAGGATTCCAAAATAAAATCAGTCCTTCAAATTATTGACTATTAAGTTAAAATTATTTGTTTAAAGTAAATATTCAACCCTACTGTATCTATATTAAATAATGTTTAAGACAGATGACAGATGAAGTGTGTATGCATCACCATGGAAACAGCAGATTTCCATGGCGAATGCAGCTTTGTAAATTGTATAAAGTTCATTTTCAGGTGATAATGAGCGGTTTAGTGTTAAAACAGCCATTATCACCCAAAAAATTTTATAGTAAACATAGCCCAAAATCTGTTCTATACTAAATATAGGAACTGTACACAAGGCGGTTCTGAACACAGCTTAATAAGGAGGGTGGACAAGCTACTATAGAAAAGAACCATTTAGTAAACAAATAGAGGTTAAGGGGTCCAGTATGATTCAGATTTCTCCTCTCTCTGCACTGTGCTATGTAAGACACACAACAATAGAGAAGTTTCTCACTCTGCATATACACTAAAGAGTGTAAAAGTCAGACATTGCTGGAGAAGAACCCTCGCTGATGGACAGTTACTCCACAACCAGTTAAGTGGTAGGTATTAGTATCTTCCAGCACAACATTGAGCGGAATGATAAACTTGATTAATGTGAATCACTAGAACACTGTATTTTACAATGAATTGCCCCCTATAATGGCCCATCTAGTTATATATAAAAACACTTTAATTCCTATATAATATTTCACTGATTGCTACAAGGTGGATAGGTGTCTGTCCCATATTCTATCACAGGGATTCCGACTCTCCCAGTATCCCGAGCCTGCAAATCTCCTGCAGAAGGCTTCATGCAAACCATGGCCTCAAGTCCTAACCCCCCTGCCTGGCAACACTAGTATTCCTAATGTTACTAGGGGCAGGGCGGGACTTGGAGTCTCCATAAAGAAAGTACTGTCTCCCATATTGAGTCTAAAGTAGGTCTAAATAGTCTAATTAGTATATTTTATTAATGAAAATGGCGCTAATTAGTATATTTTATTATCAAAATAGCGCTAATTAGTATATTTATATTAATGAAAGTGTGGCATGTTTATCCATTCATTAATTCAGAAACTGCCATCGCAGACCTCAGGCTGTGGGGGAAGGAAGTCTTAGGGCCTGATCCAGACCTACGCCGATGCGCTGTGCTTACTAAAGCACAGCATATCAGCATCCACTCTCCCCGACACTCCCCGTGTGCGGGTGTATTTCCCATTGCTTACGCCGGCTGAAGGCTACCCTAACTTCAGCCGGCGTAAGCAATGGG
>WWET01002858.1:171952-184202 GCA_011038615.1 Limnodynastes dumerilii | reverse complement strand
GTACTAGCGACGGCGGCCGTAGCTCTGGATCAGGCCCAATGTCTCCATGTTGCAGTTGAATTGAATAGAGAGCTGGGTCTCTCTAAAACTGGACTGGTTGGCTTGGTCACAATCATATATGTCCTAGCACATAATGTTTCCCAAAGACGTTGGTGTTATATTGAGAAGGGTACCCACAGGGATGAGATCAGTGGTGGACTTTAACACTCTGGAGACCAGGTGGGCAGACCTTTTGCCAAAGGATTTGGAGATCAGGGCAGCTCCAAAATATATGCCCAATATTGTCCACAATTTCACATTCCCTATAAAATACAATATTTTGAGATAGAGAGACACATTTTATGCATTCTGGATAGGGTTATTATAATTAACACTTATCTATATCATGTCACAAAATTTTTCACAGCTCTTTACAGGGATAATATTTGACCTTCACATCAGTCCCTGTCCCACTACACTACTACACACTAAGGACCTGATTCACACTTCAGAAAGAATTTAGGAACGTTCCTAAATTTGACACACAGCAAAGATATGTAAGAATGATTCACAGATCCTAAAGAAAAATTCTAACTATATCCCTAGTTTCTTAGGAGCTAAGAACATTCTTTTCTCCAGGTGCTTATATTTAGGAACGGCTTTGTTTCCCAAGCAAGAATCGTGCATATATTTTAAAATCTTTAATTTCCTCATGATTCAGGGCTAAGCAAAGAAACATTTTAATTGATTCAATTAGAAAGCAAATTAATTTTCTTAGGATTTTTTTTATAATTAACAAAAATAACCAAAAATGTTATTAAAAATGACAATATGCTAAAATGTAGAAAATTATTAAAATCATAAATACTTATTGAAGGATTAATAAAGAACCATTCAGCTTTCAAATCTGTTCTAACATAAATATCAAAATAATAAATATCTACATAACTTAGACCTAAACAAAATTTGCAAACATGCTACAAGTTAAATACAAAAAAAAATAACGTTTAAAAAATGTTAACAAAAAACAATGAAATCATGGCCAAACTGGTAATAAATGTAAATAATGATTACCTTTCAAATTTAAAGTCAAACACAGTGAACACATGCATTCATTATACTAAACAAACAGAAAAGCATGAGGCTCTTTGTTAACCATGCAAATGTCAACTTAAGAGTGGTAAGGGACATACTTATCTTTGTTCATGCGTATGTTAGTTTCCGCAAGTCCTTTCTAACTGTGAATCATCCCTAAGCCTCGAGGAACGCCCATACTACATTAGTAGCTCGAGTGCTGCTCATTTGCATTAACAATCTTGCCCCTCTAGCCACGCATGTAAAAGTCAGCACGCTCCTAAGTATGAATCATTCCTAAGTAGCCGTTCTTATCTGTGAATCATTCTTACATAGTAGAAAGACAATGCCAGCCAATGGCAATGCGATTTAAATTCGACCTCAGGGCAGGATCTATAATTTAATGGCTCACTGCTGCTCAGTTCACTGATTAATTCTTTGGCACCATGCCACACTATCGTCAGCCCTCTCCCTGCTGCTGCTCTTCACTGACGGCTGCCACTGCCAGGTTGTGATGATATCAAGCCTCACAGTCTGTGTAAGGAAGGAGGGAGCAGGAAGCGGAGGTCTGTACTGCGCTCCCAGTTCTCAGGATTTAGTGCTTATATTCTGCTGGCTCAGTCTGGCTGCCAATCAGTGTGCTATGTGCAGGGAATGGATTGCCTTCCCCCAAGTTCTCTGGATCTTGCAGCAGAGGACAATGGAGAAGTGCCCGTCTCAAGGCTAGTGCCCGTAGCCTAGTGCCTCCATTGTTTCCGGTACTTCCGCCACTGCTCTTGCAATATTACATTACTAGCGAAATGGCTGCTACTGGCATGGGTGCCACCGGCAGCTTGGGTGGGTAGGGCTGGGTGTGATGTTGACTGGTAGAGCACTCGAGGAGAGCGGGGTAAATGGGTGGGGCACTTGGGGCGGGAAGGGACATTAGGAGGAGATCATGTGCAGTAGCATCACAACAGTGTGGACGCTACTGCTCATTTGTATAACAGGGGGTATCAGAATGGCTGTTATATATATATATATATATATATACAGTCGACACTGCATGAAGCAGCTAGACTGATTTTCCTTGCAAAACACTGTTCTAAAGTTGGTCCCCTGTGTCAGTCTCAACATTGGTGGCCTGATTTCAACAGAAAAAAAAATGATTTTGCTGAGACTGCACCCACATGCATATCCACATTCACCTCAATATATATCCCAGCTCACCCGCTCAGATATTCACTGCACTAAACAAGTGCACTGATACCTGGTTTCACCCACTCTCTGGAATAACCTTGCTCACCAATTCAGACAAGCTTACTAAATTTCCAACCTACTTGTTAACATTTGTCTACCATATTTACAGCTACTTTGCCATCCAATTTCCCTTTCTGATACATGATAAACACAAATTTCGAAACACTTTGGGTCGTATTCAGAGATGTGTTCGTTCAAAAGTATACAATATGTATACGTACGTTTCTATGTAACCGCGCCCTCAAAACCTCATTAAATGCCCCCTCCCCACCCTCTTTCATGTAACTTTTCAGGTACGTATTTTAACTCCGCCCCTCCGAACGTATGTCCCAAAGTGTGCTTCACATGGCCGTGTCTAAAGCACTTACGTGCGTATATTCTATGATACTAACGTAAATAAAGTTACTACGAATGCGCAGTTTAAATGTACCTAAAAATACACACACAACTCCACATGAAAACGGATCTGTGAATACGGTCCTTTAACTTTCCATACTAAAATTAGCCTCAGTTCTTCTACTATCACTGCTGTGTGACTGTATCATATAGAGCACTGAACACTTTTATCATGAAACCATGTGTGATATTTAGCATTTATACACCCAATATAGGCATATTTGTTGGAATAAGATTTGACTGATATATTAATTTATTTTTAATAACTGACAGCATATTTGTGTTATTTTATAGAAATTTGACAGCCACAGAGTGTCAGGACAGAATTGTGAGGCTGTTGTATTAGAGTGATTGCTAAATTTTGATTTAAATATATTTTCTTTTAAAAATACTGTAATTAACAAAAACTGCATTTTAAAATAGTGGAAACATCAGAGGAAAAAATATGCCCCTTGAAAAATTGCAGATCTATATTTAGAATTATAGAAGAAAAAAATATATATTATCAGATCAAAATAATTATAGTGCTACCTGCTACTTACAAAATAAGGTAAATACCAATTACCCAAAAGTAATTAATTGATAGACAATAGAAGAATGAAAAATGCTTATAATTAAATATTAATACTTTCAATAAATATTTTTTATACACAGATATTTAAACAGTATATAGAAATATCTTTGTGTCATTTAGTAGATACAAGCATTCAGACGCTGTGATATATGCAGTCCTCTTTATAAAGAGTATATCAATATATATATATATATATATATATATATACACACATCACTATCTATATACACACACGCACATATATATATATATCCACAAAAAACTGTCACTCTTCGTATATAGATGTCTTTGCTCCTTGTGCATTTTCGGTAATTCATACAGAATAGAATAGAATAGAATAAAAAAAGAGATGAAGTCACTCTGGAGACTTTACATTGCGTGAAAAGGCGCCTGCCCGGCAAATTTATTAAATCACAGCGCGACAACGCTTGTGGTTTTGCTCAAGAGAAAAACTGTGTAACTGTCAATAATGAGTACAGGTGTACTCATAAGTGACAGTTACATTTTAATAGCTCCACAGGTGGTAGTCATTATATCACTTACTCTGTAGGGAGACAGCACGTTCGTACCAATTTCCTATGTACTGACCATCCTTGGCATTAAATAGAGGGAAAACCTTTTTCATATTTTTGCACCTGGGCCCACCTCTCATTTATTCTGTCTTTGGGTGGAGTCAATAAGCAACTTAGCATTTTGATTATATCTATGCACAAAAATTTTATAAAAAGCATTGTAATTATATTTTTTTCTCTTATCACTGTTATTTTATAGAATTTTATCTGTAATATATAGAAAAGTCGTAGTAATATGTATTTTGATTTGGCTCCCAGTTCTTTTGGATCAGTGGAAGCAAACTTACATTAATCTATTTCAAATTTACAATCTGCAACATCGAAATGTGAAATATGTGCTGGGGGCTGAATACTTTTTCAAACCACTGTAAACTGTCAGGTAATCTCAGAAATGATAAACTACACACTGCAAAAGAAGACAAAATCATTTGTTTGAGGTAGTGGTGTCTGAGTGGAGCAGACATATTAACACCTATTGGCTTAAAAAATAATACTGTACCCCAATAAATGACAACTATATGGTTCAGGAGCAAGTGAATTATAGCTAAGGTCACAAAACATACTTTTTTGTGTAGTAGTCAGACCTGTGATGATATATATGCTTGTTGAAAATGCTGATGCTTCACCTTGGTTGCTTTGAAATATTAGCATTGCAAGTGACAAGGCTCTTCTTTTTTTGATGCTTATTTTATATGTGAATTGGCCCCACAGCACATAAATTTGAGGTATAGCTCAAAGTTAGTTTAGCTATTCCATATCTCATGGGAGGAAGTCTGGAGAAAAAAAGTCTGGCTTGCTTATATTTCTTTTATAATTTTGACCTTTTTAAATAAAGGTTATATGCACTCCACAACAAAAGCATTGTGCCAGTGTACTATTTCTCAAAACTATTTGGCAAGTTCCCTCTCTGACTAATGCTGAAACGCACCTTTCAGATTTGTTATATTTTTTTCCTGGGTAGTATTTTTCTTTCTTTTTATCATGTTATATTTTTTTCCAAAGGGATTAATGTAAAAAAAAATCCACCAAAAAACTCTTGGATTGCTCAAAAGTGATTTTGAAAGGTTGGTCATTATATTGTGGGTATTGTTTAAGTTGTGTGCACAAAAAATATCTGTGTAGTATTAAAAGCATCAGTTTAATTAAAGGCTTAGACAGAGATTTATCTAATGTAATAAATATAAACCCTTAGTAGCTTTTAAAAACCCATTTACCTTTTTTAATACATAGTTTATAAATGATTTTATCAAAATAAATGATTAAATAATAAATAATGACTGGTGCACATGGTATCATTTACCATAGCTCTTATTTGCATTTTGATATGGCTACATGTTTTATTGTTACTGTACTGAAGCATTCTATCACAACTGCACAGTTGAAAATGTCTTTAAATAAGTATTAGATACACTTGAAATAGTTCAGTTAATTACCCAACTTCTTCATGTAATTAATATGATTAATATTCTGATTCAGTGTAACCAAAAGACAAATGTAATAGAAATACCTTATCATTCAGTTTAGTTTTTTGATTTCCGGGGGTAATAGTGATGGCATATGAGTTAGAAGCAATAATATAAGGGTGGTACTGATGCCACATAAGTTAGAAGCAGTATTATAGGGGTGGTATTGATGCCACATCAGTTAGAATCACTATTATAAGGGTGGTAGTGATGCCACATAGGTTAGAAGCACTATTATGGGAGTGGCAGTGATGCCACATATGTTACATGCACTGTTATGGGAGTGGTAATGATGCCACATAAGTGGTAAAAAGCACTAATATAAAAGTAATGCCACATAGGTTACAAGCACTATTATAGGAGTGGTAGTGATGCCACATAGGTGGTTAGAAGCACTATTATAAGAGTGGTATTGATGCCACATAGGTTGAACCCGGTGGCCCTATACTGGCTACCATGGCCTCTGCAGGGCCTTTACTTAACATGTGTGCAAGCTTGCCTGACCCCCGGGGATGGATTTTAGAGCTTCCAAGGGGCCGCGCTCCCTCCCACAGAAAAACCCCATCATATGTCTAGCTCCCTCCCACAGCAAAACCCCATCATATGGCCAGCTCCCCCCCAGAACCCTCCCCCAAGCAAAAACCACTTACCTTTGCCGCGTCCTGCATCCTCCGCGGCCTGCCCTGTACTGTATTGGGTTGTAGCGAGCACGCAATCAGCTGTTCACTGTCGGCCAATGGGAAAGGCTGGCGGTGAACAGCTGATTGCATGCTCGCGGCATTAATCTTAAGTAAAGGCTCTGTGGGGCCGCGGTCAGCCAGTACAGGGCCACCGGAATGATGAGCCCGGCGGCCCTGTACTGGCTACCGCGGCCACTGCAGGGCCTTTACTTAACTTGTGTGCAAGCTTGCCGGACCCCCAACCGCCACCCAAGTGAAAAAAAAAAGTTAAAATAAAATATAATGGCTGGTCTCCAAAGTGCTTCGGCCTACCGGGAAATTTCCCGGTAAGGCCTATGACCAATACGCCGCTGATTACTTTATTGTGCCACATAATGTTATTGCTCTGACACAGGTTCTTGCAGGTGGGAGTCCCTGCACCGATGGCAGTCATTGAGAAGTAGAGACAGCCGAAAGTTCCTTTTCGGTTGCCGCTATTTCCAATGGCAGCCATTTTAGATTTTTTTTTCATGAAAGGGTGAGTATGCCAATCGGCATACTCACCCATTCATTTTCGGAAACACCGCCACCAAACCGGAGGTGAGTAACCTCTCCAATGACTTTTAGGCTTAGGGGAAGGGTTAGGGTGAGGCTCTGGGGAAGGGAAGGTTAGGGTTAGGGCCATGGAAGGGGAGGATTAGAGTTAGAATAAGGCTGCAGGGAAGGGGGGGTTAGGGTCAGGCTGCGGGGAACAAAGACTTAGGGTTAGGCTATGGGAAAGGGGGTTAGGGTCAGACTGCAGGGAAGGGAGGGTTAGGATTAGGGTAATAGAAGTGGAGGGTTAGGGTAAGGATTAGGGAAAGGGTTGGGGTTAGAAACCTTACTTACCTTTTGGAGCACTGTGTTCAGTGCTCCAGGGATTGATTGCTATAGCTCTTCGAGGCAGAAGCAATAGTTTTTTCAGCCAGTGCAAAACTGGCTGAGAGAGAATGGCCTTATCGAAATAGGGCCGTTCTCGACAGGGACCCAAATTCGTTCTTACTATACTGCCACTGATATTTCTTCTTCAACATGTACTAATAAAAATATTCTATGGGTAAGTTGAAGAAGGGGTAAGAAAGGGCACTCCAAAAACCAAAAATTAGTATCCGCAGCTTGTAAAATCTCACCACAAAGTATGAGGGGTAAAGTTATGTGGACAAATCGCAACCGGAAACCTTGACAGTGATTGGCGTAGGAGGCTGAACACCTAAAATGTTGAGAAATTCCATCTTGCAGCACATTTCATTATGGGCTTTGCCCACCTTGCTGTATTAGTTTAACTACTACTAGCCTGTTACACAACCTCCAATTCATAGTTGTGACCAGAGCCCTGGGATTTCCAGGTTCATAATCAATTAAACAGAAACATGGATCACATTTCTTTGTTTTCCTTTTTCTTACAATGAAAACAGCCTTTACTTGAAATAACTCCTATACTGTATTGTCTGAGGCCTGGGATTTTCTTGTTATTAATCTATTTTTCTAAAACTTTCTTACATTCAAAACAGCTTTTACTTAGATTAACTCCTACAATCTATTGTCTATATTGTCTGTTGCCTATTTTTCCACCTTATTACATTTTTGCAGGGCAGCCACTAGACACATCTTTAAGACATTCATGATCTACTGACCACATGAGAACATATACTAGACTAGCTCTTAGCCAATAGTGTGAGAAGATAGAGAGCCAAGCATCATGATGTTAGTTTCTAAAAAGTAGATGGTAAAATGGGGGAGCTGAAAGCATGTGTGATGGAAGAGGGGAAGATTTCATGTCCATCAAATCAATCATTTTTTATACAAAGGTGTACAAGAATTCATTTTCATATTCACACGATTGGCCCTTTCCTTAATGCCACTAACTTACTTTACTTCCACTTTTTCTACTCGTCTTTTTCTGTTTGAATCAATGAAAATATATTCTACAGGATTATATAGTTTATTAAACTGCCACCCTGCCTGCCACACTGATTCATAGCTCTATTCCTTTACACTGCCAAGTGTTTGTGCTGCTGCTCTGTCACTTAGTTTAGCTGCTGCAGGAGCTGATTCAGACTTAAGAAGAATGTTGAAAATAAGAGAGGAAGGTTACACCTGGGCCAAACCATGTTGTTTTTAGGGGGAGTCAAGTTAATTGTATTCTTTGCATGTCGGGATATATTTTTGAATGGTTTACTGTACACTGATACTGACCAGTTTTAGTTTTACACCAGTGGTTCCCAAACTTTCTCAGTTCGAGGCACCCTTAGGGTCTCCATATTTTTTCAAGGCACCCCTAAGACAAAATAATTACCAAGCAGTCCCATTTTTAAAGTATTTGAGTCAAAATTGCGTAATAACTATTTAGGTAAAGAGATACTTATTAAAATAGATGATGTATTAGTTTTTTAAGCAATCAAAGCTTAACAAATATAATCAGATCTTAGTGCACATTTTAATGAAAATTTGATTGCCCATCTTCAAGGTTACCTCATTCAGATAGGTCCCTACCTACACTTAAAAATAAACTTTTAATACAACACAATCTATATACCATAATAACAAATATAAGACTTACCGTCCCTCTCTCAGTAATAGGCTGCAAAGAAATGAATGGAGTACTCTTTCTGTTATTTCACCTGGAACACAGGGGTAGACTGTTCTAGAACAGGTTTTCCAAAAAGCTAAATAAAATATATTTTATAAAAGATAAATAAAAACACCCCCTCTATTCTTTCATCATCTCAACCTCCCCATTCCCATTATCATCACCCCTTCCCCATTCATCAGCTACCCATTCTCATCATCTTCCCCATTCTCTTTATCATTTCTCTATTCCCTTCATCATTCCCCCCTCTTTTTCATCACCTCCCCTCCCCATTTATCATCTCCCCATTCTCTTTATCATTTCTCCGTACCCTTCATTATTTCCCCCTCCTCTTCATCACTTCCCCCTCCTCATTCTCTTCATCATCTCCCCCTCCCCATTCATCACCATGCCATTATCATCATCTCCCCCTCTCCATTTATCATCTCCCAATTTTCATTAGCTCCCCTTTCCCTATGTCAGTTCTCTATATCCATCATGTCTCCTTCCCCTCATCAGCTTCCCATCATCTCTTCCTGTGTTGTCCCCCTCTCCATGATCTCCTCCTGTGTTGTTCCCCTTCCATATCATCTCCTCCTGTGTTGTTCCCTTTCCCCATCATCTCTTCCTTTGTTGTCTCCCTCCTCATCATCTCCCCAATGTTGCCCCATCATCTTTATGATTTTTTTTAATGCACTGATAAGTGCAGAGAGCATACCTGCACTCTGCTTTCTTCGGCTCCTCTATTCATGCGTGTGACGTCATGACATCACACACATGAAGCTGTAAACTCTGTGTGCTGCCAGGAGCCGGCAGACTGCCCTGGCTGCGATACTAGAATGTTTCTGCTGCACCCCGGTGAGAGCATTGCGTCACCCCAGGGAGCTGGGGCGCACAGTTTCGGAACCGCTGTTTTACACTGTTATTTAGACTTGGGATATGAAACATCAACTCTAATACTGTTTGCAACATAGTAACCTTCCTCTCTTAATTTCAAGCTCCTTCTTAAGTCTGAATCAGGTCCACAGTCTTTAACCAATACTGTTGAAAACAATATTTTGAGTTGGCCAATTTCACTGGAAATCATTGGAAATACATGTAATTTATGTTAATAATACTGTAGGAGAAAACTACATACAAATTACATGATTTTAGCTGATTTAATCAATTAAAAAAAATAAATGTATTGATCCAAAACCAAAACAGTGGTTTTGCCAAAACCAAAACCAGACAATGAATTAGAACCAAAACCAAAACCCGATAGTTCTCTAGCTCGCGAGCTCATACAATATATTGTATAGTCACCCTCTCCTTTAGTTGAATCTTGCATAGTTTGAGATCATTTTACATTGAAAGTTAATTGTAATATAAGAAGGTTATCTAAAAGTTAATTTACATAGAATGTAAGACAAAAACTAACAATTTAAGGCCTGATTCAGACTTAATAACAACAGCCAATTTACGCTGGGAATGCACTGAGCATGCGTGCAGTAAATGTTACTCATCGTAGCTCTGATCATGCGTAACTCTGTACAATATGGTGTGACACTCCTACGCAAGCCCAATGGCTGGGTTAGGCACTCACGTGCGACAAGGTATTATGTACAACCAAGGAAAAGTTAAGGCAGGGCTCTGAACACATAAGTCAGCAAAGTTAGGTACATGAGAGGGGAGTGCCAGGGGGAGATCATCAGTTTGATAGCCAGACAAGGCCTTATCTGTGTGTAATTTGTATGTTCCCACCACGTCTGTGTGGATTTTCTCCCATGCTCTAAAAACAAACAAACAAATAAACATGTTAATTGACTGCTGACTATGTTAACCATAGTCTACTTGTGTTAGGGAAGTTAAAGTGTACCTCTAGAGCAGGGGCGTTTTAAAAAGTTAGGGGGCCCTTGTTCAGGATTTCTACATGGCCCCCCCAACCTGCGATGGGACTGTCCCAATTTGCGGACCTAAAAAGGGGCGGGGCCTAACGGAGCTTTAACCCCCGTTCCCTTTTTCGGCCCGTGAATGGGGACAGTCCCATCGCAGAGAAGGGGTGCTCATTCGGCACCTATTTCTTCCCTCCGGAAGATCTTAGAGGGAAGAAATAGATGCCAAATGGCCCCCTTCCTTTGCCAACCCTGGGCACAGGATGAATGCCACAGGGCTTCCTGTTCCGAGGGGGCTGTGTGCACCGTATATCCTGCATCCAATATAGATACGCCTATGCTCTAGAGGACAGGGACTGATGTCTCTGTAAAGCAACAATTTGTGGCACTATATAAATAAGTGTTGATAATAAAATGAACAATTTAGAAATCAATTTCTGCCTTGAGAATTAGAGTTGGGCAATCTTATACATCATTTGGAAGATTTGATGTTTGTGGACTGTAATTTGTTTACTAGTGATACATAACAATTAATGTTTTCAGTAAACAGCTTAATCTTAAGAACTGGTCCATGCTTCTTTCTATGACAGTTTGATGTTTTGTTGGCAGCAAAATTATAACATGAAATTATGTCTTATGTACAATACTTGTCTACTTTTTTCTTGTTTTCTTAAGTTGTCACTTTTGTTTTTCTTAGCAAACATGTAATTTATATTAGTCAACTTAATTTTAGGGATGTGGGCCGCTAAATTAATTTTCTAATGAACTGAAAATATGACTTAAGTGAATGAATTTATACACTTATGGTATGTGACTGAAAATAAATGTTATAGGGGTAAATGCTACTACTTTATTTTAACCCCTTCATGGCCAGGGTAGAAAAAAAAAAAAGCTTAAATCAGGCTAATGAATCTCTTTTAAATGACATAAAATTAAAAATGTGAAACTATTTTGAGTAATTTTTCAGAAAATGAAAATATGCGCAATATTCAAATTATTCAGTGGCTCCAAATCCTAGGATGTATCTTACAACTTCTTGTGAATGTACACAAAGCTCAGGATGTATGGGCATTCCCCATATAGTGAATAAACTGTATGGGTCTCATTTACAAAGGTCGATTTTAGGCAGCGCTTTGCTATCGACAGACATCGCTGCATTTTTTAGATGTATTTACTATTTGGCGTTTTTGTGACGCGCTTTTGAATCGCTGGCAATAGCGGCGCTCTTTATGCAACAAGCCCCACGACATATCTATTCACTGTTATTTTTTGGGGGATTTTTTTAAAGTTCCTGCGGCGCTTGCAGGAACTCCCGCAATATGATGCACCAGAATCTATATAAAAGAGTATTGGGCCTCTATCTTATTGAGCCATTTTTTATTTCACTTTGGAGAGAGACAGTTGGCTTGTTTGGAGCAGTGTTAGCCATTTTGGGAATTTGCACAACGCTTTCAATTAGTTTTTATCAAAGTAAATTGTATTTTTGATAAATGTTATGTTATTCTAAAGGTGCTAAATCTTGATTATTATTATTGAGGAATGTTTATTTAGAATTAGTAGCATGCATAATGATGGCACCTTTCATGTGTGTTTTTACTCTTTGCTTCTCTAACAGACAACCTTAAACATGGTTATAGTCACAGCAAAATAATGGCACATTTGTTAACCTTTAGTAGCATGTCTTTGTAAAAGCATAGTATATAACACCACTAATTTTGTTTTAAAAATTATATATTAAATAATATAATGTACATACAGTCAGGTGCATAAATATTGGGACATCAACACAATTCTCATATTTTGGGCTCTATA
>WWET01002858.1:142081-152555 GCA_011038615.1 Limnodynastes dumerilii | reverse complement strand
AATAAAAAGTATTTTTAAAACATAAAAATTCTAAAATATACACTGCTAACCTATTTAATTGTTCAACATCACATTGTGTTGATGTTGTACATATTGCATAGAGGTATGTGGAAAATTAAAATAAAAAATACTTGATTTTGAGGTGCAAATTACAATAATAATGATGGCTGTCTGGGCATGCTGACAAACACCACCATGCCCTGACACCTGGGCCCGATGCAATCTTTAGTGAACCCACAAAATATATACACTGCTCAAAAAAATAAAGGGAACACTTAAACAACACAATGTAACTACAAGTCAATCACACTTCTGTGTAATCAAACTGTCCACTTAGGAAGCAACACTGATTGACAATCAATTTCACATGCTGTTGTGCAAATGGAATAGACAACAGTTGGAAATTATAGGCAATTAACAAGACACCCCCAATAAAGGAATGGTTCTGCAGGTGTTGACCACAGACCACTTCTCAGTTCCTATGCTTTCTGGCTGATGTTTTGGTCACTTTTGAATGCTGGCAGTGCTTTCACTCTAGTGGTACCATGAGACGGAGTCTACAACCCACACAAGTGGCTCAGGTAGTGCAGCTCATCCAGGATAGCACATCAATGCGAGCTGTGGCAAGAAGGTTTGCTGTGTCTGTCAGCATAGCGTCCAGAGCAGTTTGATTACACAGAAGTGTGATTGGTTGACTTGTAGTTACATTGTGTTGTTTAAGTGTTCCCTTTATTTTTTTGAGCAGTGTATATATAATATATATATTTATAATTATTCTTTTATAAATTCAACAATTATATTTAATTTTCCTGTTAAATACATACTATTATTGATTATTAGACAGTGGTACTGAATGAACAGGCATTTTATTAATTTTTTTTTAGCAGAGTTAAAACATACCTTGATACTTAAAAAAGTAAGTTCTACTATTGACTGACACCTCACAGTAAGGTCGGGGAGTTCAGTTTTCAGTTAAAAGATTCTTAGTTAAGGCTCCTTTACTGAATTATGGGAGGAAAATATATTATTTACCCTTTAAGATTCCTAAGGAGGGTTCTACTGAAATAGATGTGAATACAACAACACAAATTCAAAACTTATCATTCAAGACTCATTTATACCTGCTACTGCTCTATAGAAGGAATTCTCTGATTGTAAGCAGGGCCCACTTTACCCACCCAGTTTTATTTGGTATTACCCAGTCTTGTTTCAATAATGATTGTTTCAAATTGTAAAGCACTAGTAATATACTGGTGCTACAGTATATAAAAACCTAATATTTAATAAATACATTTTAAATGCACATACATTTCTTCATATAGCCTCATAATACATGCTGATAGCAGATACACAAAATGTTTCATGATGACCTAAAAATTACTCAAATCTAAACAACTCCATACCTTCCAAGTGTCCTGATTCCAGTGGGACGGTCCTGTTGTTCTGACCACTTTACAACTTGTCCTAAATGATCAGACTAACTGGACAAAGTTGTTATTTTTTTTAATGAGATTATCCTGTGCCGATGTGATATGCAGCTGAGCTTTTTCACTTAACTATTGGTAATACAGGGTTCCTACGGAAGCCCTGTAGGACCAAACCTGTTTATGTGAATGCCAGTGACCTAACATATATCATTGCCATTTTATAAAACAGATTTGGGACAAATTTACAAAGCTGCAGCAAAAGAAAAGATTTTAGCTCTCACATTCCTATTACATACTAGAAAATGTCAACTAGAGTCTGATTGGTTGCTATGGGCAACATCTCCACTCTTCCTTTCCCACAGTTTAGTAAATCTGGCCCCTGATCCATCCTACAGGGCTCCAGTAGCACTTCATTACATGACTGTACTGTAAGATGGAGAGGGAGAGGGAGAGAGAGAGAGAGAGAGAGAGAGAGAGAGAGAGAGAGCGCCATGGAGGAGGGAATCAGAAGAGAGAAAACAACAAAAATGAGTAAGACAATAAATAATAAAAGGGGAAGACAATATGGAGACTGGACAAAAAAAATAAAGGGGCAGACAAGATGGAAGCTGGATAAATAATAAAGGGGGCACACATGTGGTGGCTGAACAAATAAACAGGGGGCAGACATATGGAGGCTGGACAAATAAAAAAGGGGCAGACATGTGGACGGCTGGGTACATACATGGAGGGCACAATGGGCCTGATCCAGAATAACGCCCGCCATCGCTAGGACGGCGGGCGTAAGCGTAAGAACGGCTTTTGAGCCGATCTGCGCATGCGCCGGGCAGATGTTGCCCGGCGTCGCTACGGCAACGCCCGATCTTGGATCGGGCGTCCGTAGCAGCACCGTAGGGACGCTGGAGAGAACGTCCTCCAGCGTCCCTACGTTAAGGTTAGTGCAGGTGGGCGGAGGGAGGTAGTTAAATGAGGGTAGGAGGGCGGGCTAAGCGGCCATACGCTCCTGTGCGAGCGTATAGCCCCTTCCTTACGCCAGCTGAAGTTAGGGTAGCTTTCAGCCAGCGTAAGGAAGGGGCCATACGCCCGCACAGGGGGAGTGTCAGGTAAGTAAGCACAGCGCATCGGCGTAGGTCTGGATCAGGCCCAATGTGTGAGAAGTTGACATTAGCCACTGCTATAATGTTTTGAAAATGTAATTTGTAAAGCACTTTTTATCTGCATACAAGTAGTGGGATGAACACCTAGGCCAAAACACTTATATTTAACAGCATACACAAAGCACTAAACCCACCCTCTGGGTGGTGCAAGACACACCCACTTACCCAGACATACCCACTGGGCAGTACAAGACAACCTCATCCCCTCTACCATGCCCCATGATTTTCCCCTCTTTCCAATTCTCAAATGTTGGGAGGTATGCAACTCACTTAATCATGGAAGGTGTTGATAATGTGTACGAAGGGGTCCATTTAAGAAGGGGTTAATTTTTTTCTTACACTGTTCAGCTCTTGAGTAGCCAGAACTGTATTGCATGCACTGAAATTAGGAAGTTTTATCTAGCTTCATAAATCTAGTGAACCAGTTAGGCCATGGCTTCACAGACAGGAAACTTAATAAGGAACCTTCCTTGTGATTGTTGTGTCTTGCTCTCTGGAGATCATTATTAACCCTTTGCTGTTGCCTCGGAATTATGTGTCACATTCAATCTGACACTATAGTACTGTAGGACAGGTTAGTTTAAAAGAATCATAGCCAGACTCCTTACTGTGCAATAAATAAGCAAAGTCTGCACTGATAAATCAGGGAAAACCAATATGTGCAATAACCAGCATCATCAAGAAATGTCTGTGGGATTTATGCCTAGCAATAAAAACACTACAGATACAAACTTGATCTTGTTTACAATAAAGTCTTTCCTATGAAAGTGGCCCAATATTATATCTGTCGCACCCAATACAGATAGCATTTAGTAACTGTTGGAGTTTGCACTTTCTGATGCTGAAATGCAGTATACATATTAATTGTATATACTGCATTTACCATTTAAATCATCAGAGCTTTAGAATTACTACAAATATAATTAACAATGATGAGAAGATCTAGGAATTGATTTTGACTTGATTTTGAGAATAGCTAATACAGATGCAAATGTATAGTATTTCTCTGCAAAATTCTGTTGAGCTGCAGGGGTAGGAAAGAGGAAAAATTGCTAGCTAAACTATAAATGGTTTTAATTAAATCTATTTAGTTGTGTGCAATTGTAAACACCGCACTAAGATAGTAGTAATATGAGATTACCTGATCTCATTCGGGTTCTTCTTTCCATTTGTGGAGAGGTGAGAGTGGTGGGAAAAACTTGTGAGACAGAACACCAGCAAAAAGCTTGTAAAACACAGATTTAATAGAGTATTGGCAGGGTCTTATTTCTTAGAACAATCGAGAAGAAAAGTAAATCTCCACTAGACTTCCGTATAAAACGAACAATAGGTTAGTTGAATTTGAAGTTACACAAATCAATACAATTTACCTATAAATACAATGCACCAATTAATATGATACACAAAGTAATATAGTATACTGTTGTATACTGTTGCACAGTATACTTTGGAAAAATCATGAAATCCCACACTGGCAGAGGCTATAAGTACCTGTCATTAGCGCCGGGATGTCCTGCATACAGGACATAGTTTGCGTCGTCTCTATAGGGTTTTATTTTTTTTGCCAAGGCCACCCCCTTGGATTAAAAGCTTACAAGACTGGACCCCCATCAGATCAGGTAAGTTTTGTTTTTTTTTTGGGCATCTTATGGGCTTTTTTGTATAATTTATATGAGGACACTACACTTATTTTTTGGGGTACGGACAGGGATATTGGGCATATGGTATTTCTATCTATGATATGGGGGCACTTGTGGGCATTTTATATGTCTTTATGATGTGGGCACAGTATTTTTTATTTTGGAAGGTACGGACATGGAGATTGGGCATATGGTATTTCTATCTATATTATGGGGGCACATGTGGGCATTTTTTATGTCTTTATAATGTGGGCACAGTTTTTTTTTTTTTTGGAAGCGCACAGGGATATTAGGCATAGTTGAGGGCACAGTATGTATTTTTTATTTCTGAAGGGGCATGTAACGCTATTTAGCGCAGCGGGCACTGGATAGCAGGGCATGCTGGTGATTGTAGTCCTACTAGAGCCAGCATGTCTGGTCATACATGGGCATGCTGGTGCTTGTAGTTCTACTTGCGGCAGCATGCCCTGTTGGCCGTTATTTATGGATTTATTTTAATAGGTTGCGGTGGTGGGGGAAGGGGTTAACTTTTTTTCTATGTTTAAAAAAGAAAAAACAGAACAGCCCTTCGGTCGGAGCAATTAAGGCTCCGATTGCTTTTTTAAAATTTTTAAACAAGGGCGGTTTTTGTACGGCCAATTCAAAGGTGTGTGTTTCTTAGAAACAAGCACCTCTGAATAGTACGTTTTAGTGGATGAGCCTTGCGCATCTGCTAAAACTCTGAATCCAGGCTCACGTATGAAAACACACAATAAATAAGATTTAAATAATTAGACCACTCAGTATAATATACCAATCAATACAATAAATAACCAGAGTAGAAGGTACACTATGTGTTTGCGGCCGTGTTGGAGCTCTTATAATTACCAGAAAGGCATAATAAGATTATTTTGTAATTCAAGTCGGTTACCACTGATAATTTCTTGACAGCTATAATTAATTACACTCTCTACTAAGGAAAACGGGTAAGGGCCCGCAAGAAAGTTTGGTGATGACAAAATTTATATTTTAAATGCTGCCTGTGACAGGATTTCTATCTTTAATGTTGACTGTGACAGGTTTTCTGACAGGACTTATATCTTTATTACTTGACTTTGACAAGATTTCTGACAGGGCTTGTGATAGGATTTATGACAGGGCTTGTGATAGGATTTATGACAGGACATGTGAAAGGATTTCTGACAGGACTTGTAACAGGATTTATGACAGGACTACAGGACTTTGTCAGCTGCTCACCTGACCCCTGCAGTCTGTCACCTCACCGTCACTCTCTGAGTACTGACTGCGGTAAACTTTCCTCACAGGCTACTTCTATGAAAGTGGAAACCTTGTTCTCCGTCTTCGCTCCTGCGAACACTAACCGTCTGTCACTCTCCCTTAATACAGATCTCATGCGGTCCCCGCTGTCCCTGAGCTGCTTTCTTCACTCTCCGTCACCGTGACACACAGAAACACACTACTTTCCTTCACGGGCTATTCTCTCAGCTGACCACGCCACACATAGAGCACTAGCTCCTCCCATCACAGCTGGATTGGTTGAAGGAATGACCAAGGCTGGTTGGTCTGATGTGCCTAACGTTGCCATGGAAACTTTAAGAGCCCATAGGCTGAATGCAGCTCTCCAAGCTGGAAAGTTGGTCACATTACCAGACATTACTAGCATCGTAAAATGTCTTGGTGCAAAAACAGTTTGTGACAGAGCCCTGGAGTGTGCAAGAAATTACAGAGTCATATCTAGGGATATCACACAATAAGTAAAATCTAAGTATTTTTCCAGCATGAAAAACAAAAATAGTGCGTTTGCAATGTGAGGCAATATGGCTTACCCTGCTACAGACTTACATCTGTTACTCTGATCGAGACCCCTAAATGCTTAAAATGTTTTGTTATATATAGTGACAGAAACTTCATCTATTAGGCCCATTCCAGATCTTTAGGGCCTCCAGCTAGTATTTTCACCTGTGGGAGGCTGTTTTATGGTTGTCAGTTTAGAGACTCAGGGGTTCATCTAGATTTGGGTGGAACAGTAAAACGCAAACCAAATAAAATAGAAAAGGAGCAAATCTTCGCCTTAGCAAAACTATGTTGATCCATGTTGATCTACAAAGGCAGCAAATAAAAAATGTGCTAAGAGAGTTTTGATTCCTGCACATTGCAACATGGTTTGTCTAGGTGCAGACATACACATTCTTGTACAGTTACTCCAGGGTTGCCGACTTTTCAATGCTTCCCTCCAGGAGATGCCGGGGACCGGGCTTATGCAAATTGCGACTAAAAAGCCCACCCTTTGACCAGCAATGACAGTTTTCATTGAATTATAGGGAAGTGGGCATGGCTTGATAATGCTAATTACATCATCAAGTCCCACCCAGTCCCTAGTAACACTAAGGGCTGGATCCAGAATTAAGTAACTGCTTGAAATGAGTTACTCCTGGGCTAAACCATGTTGATTTCAGGGGAATCAAGTTAATTGTATTCTTTGCATGCAGGGATATATCTTTGAATTGCTTACTGCACACAGATACTAAACAGCTTTACTATCACACTGTTATTTAGACTTGGGATAGAAAACATCACCTCTCATCTCTAATACTGTTTGCAAAAGATGAAATATGACTCCTCTGCAATCAACATGGTTTAGCCCAGGAGTTACTCATTTCAAGCACTTACTTAAGTCTGAATCTAGCCCTATGAATGGTAGTGTTGCTAGGCAGGGGGGCCAGACTCAAGGCCATGGTTTGCATGAAACCACAGCCTCAAGCCCACTGCTGGAAATTTTCCGCCTCTCCAGGGATATCGGGAGAAATGCCCGAATTTCGAAAGAGTCTGCAACCCTAAGAGGCATGAGGCTTCTCCTAAGAGACACCATATGTTGAGTATTCTGATCTGTATTGTATTTTTGTTTGTGTGACAAGTTAGACGCTGAACACAAATAGGCAGGGACACCTATATTGTGGTAGGCTAGGTTTTATTTAGTATTTGTTTTGTTTTGAAACCATTGCCTTTATTTCAATAAAACTAGCTGAAGCTAGATATACTATTTGCAAGTCTGCTGGGGTATTTTGCATTAAAACTACTTTTTCCAGAAAAAAAAATGGTGGTATCCCTACTTATCACCATCCTGTCCTCTAAAGTGCTAGTAAAATAATAGAATGTCCTTAGTAGTACACTACTGAGCATGGCAGTGACTGTTTGCGTAAACTGAACATGTAGGCTGACACTTGTACTACAAGTGCCACTATACATATCACTGCTAGAGCAATCTTGGAGATATGGGGCCGCATTCACAGATCTGTTAGTTAAATGTACGCAATTATATGCACGTACATTGCAAGGCAACACATATGACACTCCCCTCACATGGACGGGTTTTCGGTGACTTAAGCCTCCATGGGGCACCCTTATCTCTACATGTGCATTTACGTGCGTATAATACTTACGTACGTGTGTATGTAACTAGCCGTGCCCTCAAATGGTTATTTAAATGCCTCCCCCCACCCACTTTCCCGTAACTTTGTCTGTACGGTTTTAAACCACACCCCTCCGCACTCCCCAAATGCAACTCACCAGTATGTGCCTAAAGGACTTCCGTGCGGAAATTAAACGTAAATAGTGTAAATAAAGTTACGCAGTAACTTAAAGTAAAGTAAAGAATGCACAGTTAATCCGATCCTAAAAATATTCACGGAACTTCACGCAAAAACGGATCTGTGAATACGGCAAATAAATTGGAAAATTCCAGTAAAAAAAATGAAATGTCTTTTCTGTCACAAAGTACATCAATGTGGTTGCATTTTGGATCTCCCTAATTTTGGGTATCTCTGCTCACAGAAATATATTTATATTTTAAATGTTTACAACATTAACTTAATATATGTAAAATTTAAGTTCCTCTTATGAAGGTGAACTTACTTAACAAAATTAAATGATGGGACCAAACATGATGGGAACATATGTTTTAGATCTGGAGAACAGTTTTTAAATGGGGCATAGAACCTTAGGCTGCCGAAAAAGTTTATTTCATTAAGTGTTTGCAAATGTTTTCATATGTCCTTCCGCTTGCTTGATACATCATTCACTTGATATTCATTTATAAAAGTTATACTGTCCAGAATATGTGCAATAAACATTTGGGACCTCCATGAAGTTCAAGCAAGCATAAATATTGTGCAATCTACAGTGCTCTGGTTAATTTAATAAGGTTGCGAATTGATTAAAATAACTTTAGCTTGCTGTTCGGTTTTGTTGCCAATACTGTTACTCCAGGGTATTCTATTTGAAGACATATGGTGTATTATAGTGTTGTGCATATCATTTATCCTGCAACGAAGGATATAATTTTCCCACTATTGATAGCTAAACCCTTATTTTAATTTGCGGTTAAATATTAAACCACATTACACAATCAATGCTATAAATTAATTACATTATTTTAAATTACATTTATTTACAAGTACTATATGAAAAAATATTCCCAGTTTGGGAAAGTTGTACATGCTACTATATAGAAAATGTATTTGCAATTTTATCCACTTAAACTATGTTACCGAATGGAACCAAACAGCTCATAGAATGCACTGATAAAGAGCATTACATAAAAAAGTTTAATACTTACCGTAATTTCGTTTTTTTTGTTTTTTTTTAACACAATACTAAATAAAATATTGTAGAGGGTCATTTGATAAATATTCTGAATAAAATGACAAATGTGTGAGCACTGGACAGTAATCCATGTCGGCACAGCAGTGAGAATCAAGAGTCAGATGCTAAGAAATACTTAAAGGACCAGGAACAAGTTTTTAAACCTATTTCAAACCAGAAAAAAACTGCATGCTAAATGACAACCTGCTACTTTTGAATTGTTATAAACATGTGATGGTGAATGTTGCCTAATGAAGACTTCACTGTATGTGTTTGACAATAAATCTTGTGTTTCTGAGTAACTATTTTACGTTTACCGCATATAAGCAATCTACGTAACAAAATGATATGTAGATAACGTAAAATAGTTACTACGCATGCATATTATCGGTAATTTAAGGATGTATGTGCAATATATGTCCGCTGCTGTGAATCCGGCCCTAGATTGGTATGTACCGTAGCTTTTTTGTGTAAAGTGTTTTTACATATAGTTCAGGTACATATAGAGATCGACCTGCCCTGTGGACCCCATTGCCTCACACCTTCTCAAACACCTCTCTCCCACGGCCTGCTCCCATCTGGCCTGTCTTTTCAACCTTTCTGTCTCATCTGGTATCTTTTCTTCCTCTTTCAAGCATGCCCTTGTCCCTCCCATTCTCAAAACATCTATTCTGGGCCCTACATCCCCCTCCAGTTACCGACCTATATCCCTTCTCCCCTTCGCCTCCAAACTTCTTGAGCGCTGTCTACCAACATCTTATCAGCTGCCTGATTGACAACTCTCTCCTGGACCCCCTTTCAATCTGGTTTCTGGCCCCTTCAATCCACTGAGACTGCCGTTCTCAAAGTGAACAATGATCTGTTATCTGTCAAATCCAAGGGCTCCAACTACTCCATCCTCATCCTTTTTGATCTGTCGGCTGCTTTTGACACCGTTAACCATCCTCTTCTGCTTCAAACCCTCTACCATCTACTGTGGTGTCTATAAATTTGTACATCTTGTTTTGTCTGATGTATGTGGACCACCATAAACGTCTTGCTAGATGTATAGGTCATGTCACCAGTGATCCAGGGAGCAGCTAGGATATCAGGAGTGTACAATGATAAGCATTGTGTAAATGGCAAATGTCGTCAAAATAGATTTATAGGTGTCAAAGGCCTTGCATTATAGCCAGGGAGACCACAAATCTCAGAATTTTTTATAGCTTTGGTCTAATGTAGATTCATTGTCATTTAAAAGTAAATCTTGTTAAACCAGGTGTTGATTGTGGGCAGATACTAGGAGCACCAGATCATTGGAATGGATTTGCAGCAGGACTGAAGTGAGGCAGAAGCAGTTTCTTATAGGCAGCTATGGATGTTGCCAGCCAGTTAATGAGCCAGAATAATGGACTGTTGGGTGCTGGCATGTTTGGTCCATAATTTTTCCCAACATACTGATAACTGCAGACCAAAACTGTTTAAAGACTTGGCAAAGTATAAAGCTATTTTGATCCATTTTTGCTTGTAGGAATGCTTGCAGCTATGCCAATTTCTCAGTTACCATTAATTTTATATATTTATATATCTTTTGTGTGTCATATTCATTCATGCACACTTTTGACCTTAG
>WWET01002858.1:131610-142042 GCA_011038615.1 Limnodynastes dumerilii | reverse complement strand
GGAAAAAGGTGTGGGGGGGAGGTGGACAGATGAGGCCCCAAATTTTCAAGCTGTAATTGACAGATGTAGTTAACTCTTTTTGGCAGGCCGTAAGAGATCCAGAGCTACGACCACTAGCGTGTTTACGCTAGCTAGAGTCATAAAAATGCAGTTTTGCATGGTATGTGCATGCGCGCAGCAGATGTTATGACCAGAAACCCTGAACGTACTTATGAGCCTACGATCAACAGTGTAACTACGGACAAAGGGGCGTGCAAAACATACAACACCCGTAATTACGCTTCGGAGGTGGGGTTAAGCATTTAAATTGTACAGTATTGGTGTGCTTAGGCGCGTAAGTACGTTCAGCCATTACGGCTGACAGCAGTTACGCTTAGAAAAGTTAAGGTAGGGTTTGGAAAGCGCAAAACAGCAAAGTACGTACGACCAAGGGGAGTGCCTAGGGGAGTGCATAGTAATTACGAAAGCATAAGGGAACGTAGGTCTTGATATGGCCCAAGGTATCTGTCCAGGACAAGTGCTAGGAAGTTTGGCATATCCCGCCAAACTATGCAGCATCCATGAGAGCATAACAAAACAAGAATGCATTCTTTTAACCATGTCAAAAGAAACCACATACCAATACTATATAACACAAATATTGTCCTATGTATTATGTACCCCATAATACATTTTCCTGCCCCTATATCTCTCACACACACACACACACACACACACACACTGTACCCAACAATATCTTTCACACACAGTGCACCCCATAATATCACACACACACACACACAGTGCCCCACATAATACATTCTCCCTACCTTTTTCACACACACACACACACACACACACACACACACACACACACACACACACACACTGCACTCATAATATATTCACCCTACCTCTATCTCTCACACACAATGCACACTATAATACATTATCACTGTATAATTTACATGCTTCCCCCTGCCCACCTTGGCGGGCGGAGGATAAGCAAAGCCCCTTCCTACTTAAATGCCATTGTACGTAACTAAGGCCCGTATTCAGAGTACTGGAAGTATAACATATACGTCTGGTGTTTAGCAATTTTTACTACTGCGCAATCTTTGTAAGAAAAAGATACGTATATTACGTAGAAAAATTGCTACTTATGCGCAGTAGTAAAAATCGCTAAACACCGGACGTATATGTTATAAGTCCGGTACTCTGAATACGGGCCTAAGTTCTGTATGATGGTAGGAACGTTAGTGTTATGTTTGTAACACTAACGTAACATGTGGAGGGTATATCTGCCCTCCAATCCATTTAGCCCACTTACGTACCTTGCGTGCTTAAGCGGACTATCTTTATTAAATCTGGATCTGGCCAACAGTGCTGCACCCCATATATACTGCACTCCCGATATACACACACACAGCTCACTCCATAATACATTATTCCTACATCTCTTACCGACCCTGCCTCTGACACCAGAACCGTTGCCTCTCACAGTCTGCCAGGAGGAATGACTGTGCTAAGCTGTGGGGAGCTGGAACTGGATTAAAGTCATTGGGTCAGATCAGTGACTACGGAACAGGTATGGGGACCATAGATGGAGGAAGAAGCACAATTTGCAGTCTTCTCATTAGCAGTTCTGCCAGCACCCTTGCTGTTGAATGTATAAGTATACAGTAAAATGTGTAATTATTATTAAGTATGTATCAATGTTCTGAACACAAAACAGTTCAACTAAAATATAATGTACAGAAACAGATTGCTTCAATAGAAATAGATGCTTTCAAAGCTGTCATATTTTTCAAAACAATAGAATAATAAAATAGTAAATTAATATAGCAAAATGTTTAGTATGGCAACAAGACATACATTTGTCTTGACTAAACAAATGTATACTAAAGCTTTTAGAAAACACACATGAAAAAGAACACCAGCATATGCCGTGCAAGGCATGAACCATATAAACATAAACAAGCTATAACAGAGCGAGATCAAAATGACCACATAAAATTTGCATACAATATGGTAATAAACAGCTTGATAAGTAGTCACAGCGGTTAAAGCATTCTGGAGAGCATAAGTATAATAACAAATACATATAATAACAGTAAACAAAATATAAATAGAATATAAAGGAAATAGAAACGAAAACCAGGAACCAGAAAAGCACTTACAGCTACAGTGGCCACCGAGGATACAATGCCTCATTAAAAGGCCAAGATTGGGGGGTAGATCAAGTGTGGGAGAGGAAGTTAATTTGAAGAAAAACTTGTGTGGGGTTTGCTTGTTCAGACATTCAGCTGTGGTCCCAGTGTCTAAATAGATAGCATACAGTGGGTCCGATTCAATTAGCTTCAAACCCACGTTAGTTCTGTGTATTCTTTGTGAATTTTATGCGTGCCTCAGAGGTGCGCATAAAAATTCACTACTTACCGTATATGACAGGAAAAAGCTCAGCGCAATCTTTTTCCCGTCATTGGGCCTGATCCAGACCTTGTTAAGTGCATGAACTTAGTTACACCTGGGCTAAACCATGTTGATTGCAGGGGAGTCATCTTAATCTGCTGCAAACAGTTTTAGAGTAGAGAGGTGATGTTTCCTATCCCAAGTCCAAATAACAGAGTGATAGTAAAGCTGGTCAATATCTGTGTGCAGTAAGCTATTTAAAGATATATCCCTGCATGCAAAGAATACAATTAACTTGACTCCCCCTGAATTCAACATGGTTTAGCCCAGGTGTAACTAAGTTAATGCACTTAGCAAGGTTTGGATCCAGCCCATTGTGGGTAATTGAATCGGGCCCAGTGGATTAAACATGAGTATGTCAGACTGTAAGGATGAATTTATAATTTAAATATTGAAGTGGAATGAAGCTTTTAGGAGAACATCATTTAATTGAATTCACATGGTGTAGTGTGTGATTACTATTTTCTTTATTTCTTTATATGTGGATATAACAATATTTAACAATATTAGTAGTATGTTCACTACCGTTCAAAAGTTTGGGATCACTTAGAAATTTCCTTTTTTTTCTTTAAAGAAAAGCACTGTTTTTTTCAATGAAGATAACATTAGATTAATCAGAAAAACACTCTATACATTATTAATGTGCTAAATTACTAAAGTAGTTGCAAATGTCTGGTTTTTAAATGAATATCTACATAGGTGTATAGAGGCCCATTTCCAGCAACCATCACTCCAGTGTTCTAATGGTACATTGTGTTTGCTAATCGCATTAGAAGACTAATGGATGATTGGAAAACCCTTAAAACACTTATGCAATTATGTTAGCACAGCTGAAAATGGGTTTGCTTGTTAGAGAAGCTATAAAACTGGCCTTCCTTTGAGCTAGTTGAGTATCTGGAGCATCACATTTGTGGGTTATACTCTCAAAATGTCCAGAAAAAGAGAACTTCATTTGAAACTCGACAGTCTATTCTTTTTCTTAGAAATGAAGGCTATTCCATGTGAGAAATTGCCAAGAAACTGAACATTTCCTACAACGGTGTTTACTACTCCCTTCAAAGAACAGCACAAACAGGCTCTAACCAGAGTAGAAAGAGAAGTGGGAGGCCCCGGTGCACAACTGAGCAAGAAGACAAGTACATTAGAGTCTCTAGTTTGAGAAAAACACGCCTCACAGGTCCTCAACTGGCAGCTTCATTAAATGGTACCCCGCAAAACGTCAGTGTCAGCATCTACAGTGAAGAGGTGACTCTGGGATGCTGGCCTTCTAGGCAGAGTGGTCTGAGACTGGCCAATAAAAGGAAAAGATTAATATGGGTAAAAGAACACAGACATTGAATAGAGGAAGATTGGAAAAAAGTGTTATGGACAGACAAATCAAAGTTTGAGGTGTTTAGATCACACAGAAGAACATTTGTGAGACGCAGAACAAGTCAAAAGATGCTGGAAGAGTGCCTGACGCCATCTGTCAAGCATGGTGGAGGTAATGTGATGGTCTGGGGCTGCTTCGGTGCTGGTAAAGTGGAAGATTTGTACAAGGTAAAAGGTATAATAAGGTAAAAAGGAAAGCTATCACTCCATTTTGCAACGCCATGCTATACCCTGTGGACAGCGCCAATTTAATTCTCCAACAGGACAATGACCCAAAGCACACCTCCAAATTATGCAAGAACTATTTAGGGAAGAAGTGGGCATCTGGTATTCTGTCTGTAATGAAGTGGCCAGCGCAGTCACCAGATCTCAACCCATTGAGCTGTTGTCGGAGCAGCTTGACCTTATGGTACACAAGAAGTGCCCATCAAGCCAATCCAACTTGTGGAAGGTGCTTCAGGAAGTGAAGGAATCTTCAAATTACCTCAACAAATTAACAGCTAGAATCCAAAAGATCTGCAATCCTGTAATTGCTGCAAAAGGAGCATTCTTTGACAAAAGCAAAGTTTGGACAAGGAAGGACAAAATTATTACTTCAAATACAATGTCTTTACTATATGTTCTATTCATTTTGCAACTCATTTGATAAATAAAAGTCAGTTTTCAAGTAAAACACGAAATTGCCTGGGTGACCCCAATCTTTTGAACGGTAGTGTATATAGTAAAATGTAATAGTATTGATATTGATATGTAATGTTCAGTTAATAGATTTTCACAGATACGACAAGGGATATGTAGATTAAAGCAGTAGAACTAGAGAGTAAAATTCAGTAGTGGCAATGGTTTCAGTCATGAAAGGTCTCCTAAATATATTTTATATCATTTTGCCTTTATTTGGGACAAAATGTTAATGTACTAATATCATTTAGGTTTATTATTTTGTTTCTTAGGGGCTCTAATATTAAATAAAATCTCCTGACATCTAGTTTATATTCTATAAATAACTTTTTATATGTCTAAAATAGAAATAGCACAACCAATTTTAAAACTGTGTGAATATGACAAAAGTAGCCACCATAGGCTTCGAAAAAGGGGGATGAGAGGTCAATTCACCAGCCTTGGAAGAACAGTTCTATGAGAAATGCAAATTAGCTGCCCCATGGTCAGGGACGGATTGGCCATAGGATTTACAGGGAATTTCCACTGTAGGCCGATGATCTTTGGAGGCCATCAACAGGCCCTCTTTTGTGTTTCAAGCTAACTAGGATGTTGACAGTAGTAGGTGGTGATCACTAGAATGCTCTCTGAATTGAGTGGTGGTCAATGGGATGTTCACTGTATTTGGTGGTGGCCAGTAGGATGCTTTCTGCATTTGGTGACGGCCAGTAGTATCAGGGCCGGTGCAATGCGCTAAGCAGGGGGGTGCGGTGCAGGTCGGCAGTGCTCCGTTTGTAAGTAAAAAATCCTTATTCTAACCCTAAGTCACACCCCCCGCAGCCTAACACTAAGTCCCCCCATCCGCAGCCTAATCCTAAATCACCTCCCAGCCTAACCCTAAGTCCCCAGAGAGGGTTACTCACCTCTCCAGTGATCAGGTCCGGCAGTGGCACTTGCGGCTTTCCTAAAAATGAATGGGTGAGTATGCAAATCGCATATGTACGCATTCATAACAAAAAAATTCTGCGGTGTTACATATTTGAAATAGGGACAGCCAAAAAGCTACTTTCGGCTGTCCCTATTTCGCAATGTGAAACATCGCAGCAGGGACTCGCAACGTGGGGAGAGCGCATTACAATGTTTAACAGCGACGCTCATTCCCTCCAGACCTCTTCCTGTGGATAAATGGATAACGCTGGCATGGCCTAAGGTCACATCAGCGTCATTCACTTCAAAGCCCGCTGCGGAGGAGAGAAGAAGACTGAAGGAGGGATAACTGCAAAGGTAAGTAAATTATAGGAGTCTAAAGAGGAATACTGGGACCTGGAGAGATGTGATTAGTAATACTGGGGTGCTGGAGACATGATGGGGGATACTGGGGGGATAGAGAGACATGATGGGGTGCAGGGGGGCTGGAGACATAATGGGGGTTACTGGGGGGCTGCAGAGACATGATGGGGATAATGTGGGCTAGAGAAAATGATGGGGGATACTGGAAAAGCTGGAAAGACAAGATGGGAGATACTGGGAGCTGGGTAGACATGAATGATAAAATTTATAGTCTATATTGTGTGGCTGTTTTTAAGCTGAAGTGGGAGTTGTATAGCATAGACTAGACTAGGACACTGTCTATATTTTATAGAGGTGACTATGATCTACTCTCTTTTATTGTTACAAGATTGTTTTTTATGAAACTATAACTACTTTACTACAATCTAGGACAGTTACTGGTGTTAAATTGTTCAACAGAAAGTGCGCAAATTTAATATTTGCAGGGGGGGCGGACTTCCTAGCACCGACCCTGAGTAGCATGCTCTCTGTGTTTGGTGGTGGTCAGTAGGATTCTCTGTATATTAGATGGTGGTCACAAGAATGCTCTCTATATTGCATAGTGATCACTATAAATTTATTGTATTATGAAATACTACTCAGTATATATTGTATTTAATTGTAACTCGTTTATTTCAACACTTGTTCTTGTATTTAATTGGCTCTACGTACCCTGCCCACATTATATAATAAAGGTTCTTTATTTTGTATAATCCCATTTACTTTTTTCAGTCTATAGTTGATATAACCCACATGTGGCCTCTTACAGATTTTTTTCCAAGGCCACTTTAAGAACCCAGTCCGCCCCTGCCCATGGTAACCGGTGCCTTGTGCTATAAGAACTGTTGCCAGAGGTGGGTGGAGGGTATGCCTTTTTAGTAGTGCAGCCTGACGTCTATATTATTGACACAGGGCGTCTGATAACGGCAGGTGCACTGCACATTTGCGGAAAAGATCTGACGCTACAACCCAGTGGGGACAGGATCCAGTCAGCTAAATAAAATCTCCAAAAAGAAAAAAGGTAAATGCTATTGTATTAAATGTATATGGTATTTATTTTAAAGCTTTTTGCTCTCCCCATACCTAATAAGTTCTGAAGCACCTGGTTCTCTCTTTATTTTTAACTATTTTAATATAATAATTTCAGTTAGTGATGTATAGCATTTTGATTACTAAGTTTCTCTGGTTACATTTTTTCTAGATTTAGTCATAACAATGCCAGTGAAATGCTAATGATTTCTAGCTAATAATAAATGCAGCATGTTTTCAACATTCTGAACTCTTAAACTATCAGTGTGGAGGCTATATTTCAATAAGTGTATTATTATTTCTTCATGTAGATGAGATTAGTCATTAAAGCTAACAGGGAATAATGGGTTACCACCAATGGCCTTTATATAGCTGTAAATTTTATATATATATTGGTATTCGGCATCATTTAACATGCTCCACTAAGTACGTTATCTACCTCATTACTTGCCCATGTGGCCTTGACTACGTGGGCAAGACGAAATGTCAGTTCAAAGAACGGATGGCCTTACATAGGTCGGCCATCAGGGCGGCAATAAATGGCAAATCCTCAGAGCAACCGGTGGCGAAACATTTAGCCCAGTTTAATCACAGCCTTGCAACACTGAGGCACAGAATTATCGACCATGTGGAACCATTACGCCGAGGTGGTGACAGGGACTTACAACTGTTACGTCTAGAAGCGATGTGGATACACCGTCTTAATACAGTAACGCCACATGGTTTAAATGAAACCAATTACCTGAACTGTTTTCTATGATTGTGGTTCTTAACTGTCTTTAGATATTATATCTGCATATGTCAGGCTTGTTTTTTGCACGTTACTCATGTTAAGTAAAACGTTAAAGGATTTATGGTATTGCATTACATAGCGATGGATTGGTTTTCTTGCCTCTCACACTCTATCTTATTTTCACTGATTTCTTTACAGCGTCTCTGTGGTCACCGAGGCTCCAGGGCAGTCACTTCCGATTTCAGTGCGTTGGAGCCCGGGCAGGAGCATCTCTGCGTTGCCAAGGCTGCAGGACTCTGATGACACCACTTCCAGTTTTGAACTTCCGGGGACCAGGACACGATGGACGCGATGCACATTTGGTGATAGATGCCTTGAGGGGGTAAGCTATAAATATTTGTACTTACATGCATTTACTGTATCCCTGATGAAAGTTTTTCTCTATAAAACTGAAACGTTGGAGCAAGGAGTTGTTTCATTATTCATAGTCTCTGAGTGCCTCCTTATGTTTACCTTGTGGAAGTGTTCTGTGGGCTGAGCACCGGAGCACATACAGCAGTTATCTGGGTTTATTAAAGAGGAGTGCCTTTCCTTTTGAACGGTTTATATATATATATATATATATATATATAAACAAGACATGGCCTGGCACTCTAGCCATTACTCAGTTACTAATCATGAACTTCTATCTTTAAAATAAAAATCAGAGAATTAGTTACAAATATCTGCAGATACGTGATAAGCTGTTCGCCACTTACAAGGCTTCTCTGGTGATCAGTCCTAACTCTAATCTTAACTCTAAATAGAGCCCCAACTTTGGGTCACATATCCAATATCTTTCTAAACCAAGAGCATACCTCACATGGAGATTCCCAGGTCTCCCAAACTGCCACTCTGAGACCGCACCCCTTCTCAGCTGGGGGTTATTATATTTCAATAGTTATTCAGTCTCAAGTTGTGTAGAAAGTTGCAAAGAAGTGCCAGATAATGTATTAAAAAAGTATAAAGTAACATCAGTGTTTTAACACTCGTGTCCTTGGTTTTTCTGAATTGATTAATAATTATAACAAATAAATAAATATAAATGACGAAAAAGAGAAAAAGGTGTTCGCAATCTAAGTGTAGTAATTAATAGTAAATAGTAATAGTAAATAATTACTCCCTTATGAGTGAGTTATGTTAGTGTAATAAGTGAAAGCTTCCACCCTGTTGAAAATAAATAATGAGGGAATGTCACAGTAGATAAGGATGGTGATCTGCGTACCAGAAATGTGTCTTGTAAAATAGCCTTAAGACAACTCTGCTATTCCTCGCTTTAACATGAATAACATAGCATAATACTGTATAAAACCAATGCTTTACCGATAAAAATGCATGCTATCCACAACATCTAATTAATACCATTCTGTGAAATCAACTCAGGATACAACTAATTAACCTAATTAATGAGAACCGGAACCTGTTAAATAGATCTTTAAAGGATACCACATGCATTCTGTTATCACTCCTTGAAGAAGTCGAGAAGGGCTGATAAGCCCCGAAGAAATATTATTATTATCTACAATTAGGAGCACTGTCAAGGACCTCTTGCTACTGCTCGGACTAAACCAGCGGCTGAGTGGATCAGCCACAATATAGGAGCATGAGCACGCTGGGGGCCATGAGACGGACCGGCTTCATGCTGAAGCATTCCAGATAAGCTCCACATTTTTAAATGCCTACTTTGATCTTATTTATGGTACTCATGTATTTTTAAGTTTTGATCAGTAAAGCATTGGTTTTATACAGTATTATGCTATGGTCCAGTGTTTCTCTATATCTTTAATGTTGAAACGAGGGACAGGAGAGTTGTCTTAAGGCTATTTTACAAGACACATTTCCGTTATGCAGATTACCATCCATATCTATTGTGACGTTCCCTCCATATTTATTTTCAACATGGTGAAAGTTTTCACTTATTACTCTAACATAACTTACTCATAAGGGTGTTATTATTTACTATTAATTACTACACTTAAATTGCAAATATATTTTTCTCTTTTTTCCACATTTATTACTTCCATTGAGGCACAACTGCCCTTGTCCAGTAAATCCTTCACCACTCGGATGCCCGCTGTTTGCCAATTAGTCAGAAGCGAGGTAGAACAGGAAGAAAGTCAGGGTTGTCCTAGAGGGGAGTGATGGGAGAGGGAAGGGAGGAGATATTAAAGAGGATTCTACAGCAATCCCAGATACGGCAGGTGAAATGCACAACGAGATGGGAGGAGATCGCACGTGGTCGTTTAGAGGATGGTATGCCCAGGGAACTAGCTAGGGAGGTGATCTCACACGCGGACGCCTCCAACTGTGGCCATCGAGGGCCAGGGCCCGTGATGAACCAAGCAATGGCTTGGCTCAGATGAGATGCCAAGTAATAAAGCTATATGTCCGGAAACCCACGGCCACCTTTAACAGTAGCTTTTCTCAGGTTTCCAAATCTGGTCATAGGGGGTCTATTTTTCACGCAAATTCACATAGCCATTTGTTTATTTGAATTAGGGTGCCACGTGGAACCGGAATCCGGAGTATCTGAAACAGGTAGTATTATAAAGGTAATATTCTTTTTGATGGCAGCAATGCGGCCAAGTCCCGAGATGTGTTAAGACTGCCACCTGGACAGATTGTTTTTAACAGCATTCGAAAGGAAGGGGGGATTTCTGCTATATAGAGTTTGATAAGATTTTGTCGTTTTGCCAGCTAAAGGAGTATTTACTTTTTAGAAGAGTAACTGTGGAGGACGGGATATGAACTAGGAGAGCCTCTGTTTTTGTAACATTCATCTTATATCCTGAGATTATACCATAGACAGCTAGGATTGAGTGT
>WWET01002858.1:60715-77369 GCA_011038615.1 Limnodynastes dumerilii | reverse complement strand
CCATGATTCTGTGATTCCCACAATATCTAGATTATCCCTTGCCATTATTGCGATTAATTCAGGGATTTTATTTCCCAAGCTCCTAGCATTTGCACACATTGCTCTGAGAGGTTGCATTATGAATCTGTTATTTATCAGTTTATAATTATTGCTAGATATGTTTATATTGCTTTTTATATTTTCTTTTTCATTTGTTGCTGTTGTATTATTAATAATAATAATAATAATAATAATAATAATAATAATAATAGTAATGAACTGTATGTAGATTTTCCATTATTCTACACAAGTAGAAAGCAGACAATCCTTTTTCCTCACACTGGACAATTAAGGCATCTTTTGCCATATGTTTATATGCAGCAGTCATCTCCATTGTACAATTGCAAAACAAAAGACAGAAATAAAGAGATAGGTAGGGGAAGAAACTGTTCACTGTATGTCTCCCTTGCTCCACACCCTTTGCTCTCTTGGCCACTCTGGCACTGTCCAATCCTGGTTCTTCTCCTATTTCTCGGACTGCTCCTTCTCTATCTCAACCCCCAGCACTTCCTCCCCTACTTCCTGTTGGTGTTCCCCCGGGCTCAGTTCTTGGTGCCCTTCTCTTCTCGCTCTACACATCCTTTCTGGGTGACTTCATCAGCTTCTTTGGCTTTCACTACCACCTCTATGCCGATGATACTCAAATCTATCTCACAACCTTCTTCTCACAACCTCTCTCCCACTTGGCCATCTTCTTATGGAAGTCTCACAACCTCTCTCCCTCTTGGCCATCTTCTCATGGAAGTCCCAGTGCTTTCTCAAGCTTAACATAGACAAAACTTAAATCATAGTCTTCCCTCCTTCACGTATCCCCTCTCTACTATCTCCATTAATATCAGCGACTCCACCATCTCCTCCTGCAGCTTTCACCTCCACAACATAGCTTGCGTAAGACCCTTCTTAACCACAAATGCTAGTAAAACACTCATTTACTCTCTCGTTATCTCTTGTCTAGACTATTGTAACATTCTTCTCTCCGACCTCCATCTGGCCCATCTCTCTCCCCTACAATCCATTCTAAATGCCACAGCCAGACTCATCTTCCTCTCCAAACACACTGCCTTCACCTTCCCCCATCTGACTATTTCTACACTGGCTTTCTGTCCCTTTAACAATTCTCTTCAAGCTCCTCACCACAATTTACAAGGTTCTCTCCTCCTCAACCGCTCCCTACCTCTCTTCCTTTCTTTCCATCCACACTCCTTTCCGACCCCTCCACTTTGCTGGTGATGGCCACCTCAAATCCAACCTGATAGCTACCTCTCACTCCCGCATCCAAGCCTTCTTCCGGGCTGCCCCTCTGCACTGGAACAACCTACCACAACCTATCAGGCAATCCAATCCTTAAAACGTTTCTTTTAAAACCTACTTTTTTAGACTAGCCTACCCTTCCTACACCTAAGCTTACCTTCCCTCTCCATCTTCATCCCTGTGTCTCCTGTTTGTTCCACTCACTGCTCTGCCTTTTACTCATTAAATCCCACCTTTTTTTCTCTACTGTCTATCTCTCTCCTTATTCATCTGCTCCTACACACATATCCTGCTTCTTTATTTTACATATATATTGTCCTGCTATTTTTGTACTGTATGTTATTTTTGCATTGTACTTGTACTATATTCCTTATTTATATGAATCTGTACCGTCTGTCAATTGTGTTGTATATGTAACTATTGCCTATGTAGAACACTGTAGATACTGTGTGGCTATCAACTCCAACCACCACATTTGTCTTAGACTGGTCTGACAAGAGAGGCATGTAGTGGGCGTGTCACGCCTCTCTTGTCGGACCAGTCTAAGACACATGTGGTGGTTGGAGTGTGGATACGCTTCCTATTGCCCACTCATAAAGATGCTGGATGCCGATAAACAGACCTGCTGGTAACAACCACTGATCCTGTCTTCTGCTTGTATATATGCTAAATGCCAAGCTTGCTTTCGGTACTTGCAACTATTGTGTCAGGTGATGTTTGTTTTTATTTAATAAAACTATATTTCAACATGAAGGGCCCCCTTTTTGTTCTACTTGTATTTTAGTGCCCACAACACAAACAAAGAAATGTTGAATTTTAAAGGCGAAGACGCAGTTCTTGGGAAGGACCTGGTGATAATTGCTTATTGTCAATATTGGAACTTTGTGGACTTATAAAGATTGAGCTGTGAATAGGAGTAGAAAAGTAGCGCAGTATCTTTTGTTTAATTCATTTGAAATAACAAAAACTTTTCATTTAATGGGGATATTGATTTACAAATAGACAGCACTTCTATGGTGAGTAGGCTTGCTCTATGTTTCTTGGCCTTTGTGAGAAAACCGTTCTTTTGGAAGTTAGCGCAATCATGGTTTTCTGGTATGCCAAACAGATGTCATTCTTTTTAGTTAGAAGTGTCCACAATTTAGATGATCTTTTAATTTTTTTGTTACCTTTTAAATTCTAATGATCTTAATATCTAACTATCCTTTGATATTAGTACCATTAAGTGAATTATATTAAAAATGTTAAATAAACTAAATTATTTAGAGTTAAATATTTATGTGAAGGATAATGGGCCATATCCTAAACAACATCCGCGAACGATTTTACGCTAGCCGCTGATGTAAATTCGACTATTAGTATTTACTGCACATGCGCATGACAGATGTTACGCCATGTTACGCCAAGTAACTCTGAATGTACGTACCAGCCACGTATCAACAGCGTAACTACGCACAATGGGGCATGACAGCCATACGACACTTGTAATTACTCTTCTGAGGCATTTAAATAGTACATTATGGGAGTGCTTAGGCAGCTATGTAAGTGAAGCCTATACGTACGTCAGTAGTTATGCATTGAAAAGTTAAGGGTGGGGTTTGGCAAGCATAAAACGGTCAAAGTACGTACAAGCGAGGGGAGTGCCTAGGGGAGTGCATAGAAAATACGCTAGTGTAAATATGCTACGCGATGAAACGTAACAAGCACTTAGGTCTGGATCTACCCCAATGTGTGTAAGACCCAAGATTTTTCATAACAAGCTGACTGCAACTTTTATATTCCCATCACCAGTGGTCATCATAAAATATGGCTAAAATAC
Source organism: Limnodynastes dumerilii (assembly GCA_011038615.1). Classification (NCBI taxonomy): domain Eukaryota; kingdom Metazoa; phylum Chordata; class Amphibia; order Anura; family Limnodynastidae; genus Limnodynastes; species Limnodynastes dumerilii. The sequence goes on along the minus strand of WWET01002858.1, from coordinate 74,260 downwards.
ATATATAAGGGCTAATTCCTTCAAGTTAAAAGTAACTGTCTTGACCATACTAAACTTCAAGCGCATGCAACAAAAATTGAGTATCAGTTTCTAAATAAGTGATATTCCTTGAGAATATTCCACTATTCAGGAAGTAGATTCCATAGAGAAATTTTTTTTTTTTTAAATAATGCAGTGCCAATTATATATTTTAACTTTGATACCATCCAGGCAAAAGCTCTGAATCAATACTTTGAAGTTAAATTATTTATTATTTTTATTTAAGTTAAATTCTTTTTATAGTATTATATTAGTCCCCTTATCTATACCCTTTTTATAATTAAGGTTGAAACCCAACCAACTTATATCTCTTCAATTAGTAGAAGAGAAATTATGATGACTTTAAAGCCCATAGACCCAGAATGACAAAGGACTGGAACCCGAAATGCATTGTGGATCTTACTTGCTCTCCTTACTTGAGCCCCACAGTGGCCTGTAGTCATCTCCCCTATGATTATTAACATTGTATCTGTTATTATTATTATTATCGTTTATTTATAAAGCTCCACAATGTGTCCGCAGTGCCGTACAAAATACAACAAAATACAGAACATTTTACAGTATCTCATGGGTACACGGTGCTTCCAGGCTTGAGACTGTTTTTTTATACATCACAGCAGGATAGAGATCTTCTCCTTTGGGGTGAAGGGTTCGGGGTTTATTCTTTTTATACATTTTTTTTTAAATCTGTTTATATGTTTTATTTATGGATTTGAAGTAAAGACTATGTTTAAAAAACGATGTATAAAACTGTCATATGTTCTTTCCTTTATTCTTCTTGTTTCATACGCTCACAACAGCTCTGAGACATCCTATAAACTTTTATTGATCATTGCCCTTTTAAGAAGTTGAACGTCTATCATTGCTTCAGTGTTTTACAATTGAAAGTATTCCTCTACCACGTATGTATTTATAGTTTTATACTTTATTGTTCCTTAACACACACATACACACTCACTGGTCAGTACTAAATTAACCTACCAGCATATTTTTCAAGTGTGGTAAGAAATCAGAGCACCTAGAGGAAACCCACGCAGACACGGGGAGAACATTCAAACTCCACACACAGTCAGGTCACCTTAGCACTGTGAGGACAAGTGCTGATCACTGAACTACCTTTCCTTATTGTTCTTGTGTTATTTGGAGATTTGGACACTCTCAGGTTTTAAAGTATGCTGCAGGTCTTTTAGCATTCTTTATGTGCCATCTGATTTTTTACTTACTATAGAGCATAAGTTGTTGACAGCAAACACCATTCTGCAGTATATTGGTGGTTTCATTCTGCCTCTTCAAAAGTAGTGGTTTTGCTATGTTCCATCCCAAACTCAGTTGTGTATTCTGAGTTATAGTTTCCCTCTGGGTATACGATCTTATAATTACTGCAGATATAGATGTTATACGTTTTAACTCTCATTTATTTAAGACTAGAAGCAAATGTTTAAATGAGTTTTCAGACATGTATACAACCAATGGCAAAATTATGTGAAATGCTCTCTTTCTCTGTAACATTTAGACCATGTTACAATGCTAATATGGAACTGCATATTTGAAATTAAATTCTGTGTACTCTAAGCAAGGCTATGAATTTTCATTGTCCAAAAATATGTCTACAAGGTCAATTTTCTAAACAGACATTTTTCATTTATAACCTCAATGGTAGTATTTAACATTTCTGTTCAGATCTAATTATAGTTTTTGTATCACAGCCATTATGCTAATGGTGTTATTCAGTAGTTTGTGAGATTGCATTCATTATCACTGGTGAATTAAGCCTTAATTAAAGAAGTATTCCCATAGGCCTCATTCTGAAGTTAAGTAATTATTCATTTGGTTTTATTCTAGCAATTAGGTTACATACTGTAGCACACATTATTGAGTTTCAATACTTCAATGAATATGGTTAACCCACCATGGTAAATAAATGTCAGCTCCTTTCATGTAAAAAAAAGTTTTAATAGCTGTGCTTTTGTTAAACTAATATCTGTATTAATAATAATTCCAATCCCTGGCTTATCAATGGATAGGTGAGCAAAGCTGTAGCTAGATTTTCCCCAAATCAGTTTGGTAATTTCACTGAGAAGTGTGAGCAAGACAAGTTGTATTTGTAGAACAGTATAATGGTTGATGAAAGTGACACAATTCTGCTTACATTATGTACAGCTTATGAAAACGTAATGGAGAAACTTTTAACATGCTGCTCTTTTATTGGCTGCATGAAATATTGGCAAATAACTTCATAACAGAACCAATTTTTGCGTGTCTTTCTTACATTTCAAAAGCTGTAACTCTGCACAATAAAACTTTCTAACTTTTTATTTTTATATTTTTCATATTTTGTTATCCTAGCTAGGTTCTCTGTTTAATGCTTCATTTAAAAATATAAATGGCCATTAAATAAAAATATTGTATTTTATTTTACAAATTACATTCTTACACGCTCACCATCTATCATTGGGGGCTATCCTGTAGAATGAAACATATATACATATAAATATATTTATATACTTATAATTTATATGTATATACAATAATATTTGGCCACTGTGCTTTTGTTTTCATAGAACGCAGAGTTCTGGCTCCTTTTTTCAATGGATTTTCCAAGTTTTTAAAGTTTCGGTGACAAAATCATTAAAATAGTCATGCAGGCTGCTTGTGTGTCGAGTCCGATGCATGCGTACTTCGTCTGCTCTGGTTTTGATGGAACTGCTTGGCTTGTGATTAGTCGTATGGTCGCGCATGAGTTGATGTGAGTTTTTAATTACACTGCTTGGCCATCTTCTGCAGCTTTTGTACTTTCATCTTTGTGCTTATGTTCTGTTTGGCAATAGTAAACAAATCTCTTTTAAGGGTTGCATTAAAAAAAAAAGTATTGGGCATGCAGATGCAGTAGTGCTACAAGCACCAGCATGCCAAAGGATGCCAGGGCAGTGGCGCACCCGGGGGGGGGTGTTCTAGTTGCCCAGAAACCCCCCAGATTAAAAACTGAAGAGAAAAATGTTAAAATGTGCAAAAAAAGTTACATTTCGAAAAGGGGCGTGACACCCTTGAATCAGGCCCAGGGGCAAAAAATATATAAAAATATGCATTACCCTCCCCCACCCCACCACAGTGTGCATTTAGTGTGTGTCAGGTATTTGATCTCATTGTGACCTGTGTACAATTATTCATGTGTATCAGTGTGTATATATGTGTAGCTGTGTGATGTCAGGGTGACCTGTGTAAAGTCAGAAGTGTGCATCAGGTATATGATACCAGTGTAGATACCATAAGGAAATGAAATAGTATAGACAGTTCCTAAATAGGGTTCCAATACCCTGAAGAAAGTTCATTGTGAAGTGAAACGCGTCGGCGGGAACGTGTGGTACTTTAGGTCAATGCAAAGAGCCTGAACATTCTCTTTACCAGTTATTGACCAGTAATTGATACAGAGCATTAACATCTACAGCTACATTACATCTCTAGCTACCGTCCTTTACATCAATACAAACAGGGTATGTGACTTTCTTTTTATACCTCTACAATGGATTATGTTTTTATATTTACGTTGCAATAAATACAGTTGATTTTTTACCCCAACTGTATCTCCTGGCCAATACCTCCGATCTCTGTACGCATCTTATGGTCATCAAAGACGGACCATTTTGGACAAAGATAAGTAACAACAAACTATAACCTACCGGATATCACTTTTAGGAGCAAATTTACTCCTGGATTTGCATTTATTATACAGAGATATTGGGAGTTTATTGATGATTAAGGAACAGTGTCTTGTATTGAAGAGCTATATGTTGTAGTAGAGCCTCTTGACTTGTACATTTGTTTTACATTCAATTTTCTCAGGTGATTAGGTATAATCACCAGTATATTAAGGTTGCAGCTGTATTGTGGAGCGCTCGCCACAAGGGTATTTTTTCTTTGCTACTAGCTATGGTTCCAGTACATTCTAGTTTTGGTACTGCTTAAAACACAACATTCGTTCTTTATTACTTCCATATGACTGTGAAAGAACAGATTGCTTTCTTATTGTATCATTCAAGTAGCATTTCTAATTTGTGTCAACTGAATATCACAGAATTTTTTCTTCTTATTCTGTGGTGAAGAAAACACATTTGACATTTGGCAGCTTAACATGTACATGTAAAAACAAGGAAGTTAATGAGGGAACATTTAGTGGTATTGATAACACCTTAGCTACAAGATGTTATTTCTGAAATAAAATAATTTTTTATTGATTTCTTCAGTTTTCCCTGGACTAATAGCAAGATGCTATAGCCATAAGGTTCAGTTTACCAGATAATATGTTAGCATGCCTTTATTAATATTTCTACTGGTTGACTTTCCAACAGTACTGGTGGATGTGTCAGCAGTTGGATATTAAGACAAGGAGAAGTTTCTGTAGAACATGCTCCAGAAGGATCTAGTTCTGAGATTAGCATCTGATGAAGTGAAAGGAGGCTGATAATTAAATTGGAGGCATGTGTCAGATCCTCATATACGGTGTTGTGTCTAGAATTAGCCATGTCTGCTATTCAATGCTTTAGTTATCCAGTTACTAGTGTGCATTCAGCAGATAGCTACACTATTCAAGTACATGTAATTGTACAGGGGTTATCTTCTCTAAGAACCTAACCAGGTACATTTTGACAAATAGGGGTAGATCCAGACCTATGTCTGATACATATCCTGATACGTTTCATTGCGTAGCGTATTTACACTAGCGTGCTTTCTAAGCACTCCCCTAGGCACTCCCCTCGCATGTACGTACTTCAACTGTTTTACGCTGGTGGAGAGGGAGAGGGAGAGAGAGAGACTAATGTACAGAAAAGTAAGTCTGGATGAAGAATCTAAACATATGGCAACAAATGGCTAAGACGGGGCATGTGACTTTAGGGGGCACCAGAAGTTCTGATCCTATTTCAATGGAAGGTTGTCTGTTTGAGTAATAGAGGTGGGATAGTGTCGTAGGACCAGATTCAGACATTACAAATATTTGCATACGAGGTGCAGAAAACAATATCATTTTGCACACGTTTACAACGGCAGGACAGGGTGGGACGCGCACAGCATGTAGGCTGGGTGGGAGGTATGGTAACTGTACAGTAAAGGCTGGTTTTAGGCATTACATACTATCCAGACTTCCACACTGTCCTTATTTTACGTGGGAACGCAGCAGAAGCTTTAAGGTCAGGTTGCCTGTTTATAAGTTGACGCATGTGAGGGGAGTGACCTCTTTCCTATACAGAAGTTAGGATCCAGCGGAGGTCTGGATCAGGTTTACAGAGGGTTTTGGTCCTTTCATTGGTAGACATGAAGACAGCTATATTTAAAAATAACTAAAAATGACTGCAGTGGAAAAGCAATAAAGTTGAACAACATATTGTGCAGCACTTAGTGATATAGAACTGCTTTAACTGTGTTGATTATTTCACAATAACCAGTAAAGTTAACTACATACATTAAATCATCATTTCAATCTTTAGTAAATAACTTTATTTCTTAATTTTTTCTGTTGCTTGTTCCTCTGTACTTTTTAAGAATTTAATGGGTCCATGTGTAGGATTGGTCCTTGAGACACCTTTATTCTTCCCTGGGGAAATATGCCACCCTGTCCCCTAGACCACTCCTCCCCTGGCAGGAGTGCTGAATGTGTGCACAATTAGTTAAAGTATTTTTTTTTTATATTGCAGTAGGTGCAGGGCCTCCTGCATGCATCACATTTTTATTTAATATGACCTCCTGGTTAACTTAAGCTCAGTTAAACTCATGTTTCAAATATATTTATAATAAAATTCCTATTTGTGAAATGGAGCATAGTTTTTAATGAACCTGTGAAAACTGAAAATCTTTGAACAAGTTCATTTAAAACTATTCTCCGTTTGACCAAGAGGGACTTTTAGTATAGAAAAAGGTAAAACAAAATATCAAAACTTTATCAAATATATAGAATATCAAAATTTCCCAAAAATATATTGATGTATAAAACTGTATATAAATAGCTGAAACAGTCAATTTAAGCTCCACAACAATGTTAATTTATACAAATAAAAAGTTAACCTGATTAAAAAAACATAAGTATAAAATGTAAACTGGTCATATCAATATTAATTAACGATTAGCAAGGTCTGCATAGGATTGAGCAACAATAAATGCCAAGCTGGGGCTTGACCACTCCCCCTTTCTTTCATTATTTAATTGGGCTTCCCATTGGGTGTATTAATTAGTAGGGATGGGAAGAGAGGGGTTGTTTAGTTAAGAGGTTTATAATAGAAACAAAGAATCATAGAAAGTGATGGCATATAAGAGCCACATAGCCCATCCAGTCTGCCCAGTTGTTTATTTAAAACTACACTGACCCTAGACCCTATTTACCCTTAATTTAGTTTAAGATTTAGGATATCCTTATATTTATCCCAAGCATGTTTAAACTGTTCTACTGTGTTAGCCTCAATCACCTCAGATGGGAGGTTATTCCACTTATCTATCACTATTTCCTCTGCATTTACCACCCTTCATTTTATATTTATGCCCTCGTGTTTTCTTACACCTCTTCCTTCAAAATGCCACCCTCCTCCAACTGGTCACAACCCTTGACATATTTGAAAGCTGCTAGCATATCCCCCCTCTCCCTTCTCTGCTGTAAGCTATACATGTTTAGTTCCTATAGCCTTTATTAGTATGTTTTGTGACACAGGCCATGGACAATCTTAGTTGCTCTTCTTTGCATAGTCTCTAATGGAGATATGGCCTCCAGAACTGAACACAGTATTCTAGGTGAGGTCGTACCAACGATATATAAAGGGGCATCACTACCTCTCTCTTTATGCTACTAATTCCTCTCCCTATGCAACCAAGCATCTGACTTGACTTTCTCACTGCTTTGTTACATTGCTTGGCTACCTTTAAGTCGCATGAAATAAGGACTCCTAGATCCCTTTCCTCATCAGTAGCTTCTAATGTAGTGCCCTTAATGATATATTGAGCTTTTGGGTTTTGTGACCCAAGTGCATGATTTTGCATTTTTGGCATTAAACTGCCGTTGCCACACTCTTGACCATTCCTCCAGTCTACCTAGATCATCCCACATTTTCTGTACCCCTCCTGGCATGTCTACCCTTTTACATATCTTTGTGGCATCTGCAAAAAGGCATATTTTCCTCTCGATACCACAGGCATTATCACCTATAAAGATATAAAATAGCACTGGTCCAAGTACAGAACCCTGGGGTACTCCACTGGTTACCTTACCATCCCCAGAAGAGATTCCATCTACTACAACTCTCTGTTGTCTATCCTGTAACCAAGGGCCAGATCCAGACCTACGACCGATTTACGTTTCAACATGTAGCGCATTTACGTGTTCGTAATTCCTATGCACTCCCCTAACTTTCCCAAGTGTAACTGCAGTCGGCCGAAATGGCTGAGTGTACTTGCGCGCCTAAGCACGCCCATACTGTACGATTTTAATGTCTCACCCCGCCTACGAAATGTAATTAAGGGTGTCGTATGTCTGGCACACCCCTTCATCCATAGTTACGCTGTTGATCGTAGAATCGTAAGTGCGTCCAGAGATTCTGGTCATAACATGTCCTGCGCACATGCGCAGACCATGCAAAACAGTGTTTTTACGACTAGGTCTAGCGTAAATACACTCGCTGTCGTAGGTCTGGATCTGCCCCCAAGATCGTATCTAAGCAACTATCTTTAAGTCCGATCCCAAAGTTTCCAGCTTATTTAACAGCCTGCGATGTGGCACAGTGTCAAAAGCCTTATGGAAATCTAGATAAGCTATGTCTACAGCTCCCCCTTTATCTAATACTTTACTGACCCAGTCATAAAATTCAATAAGATTTGTTTGACATGAGCTTCCCCCAGTGAATCCATGCTGCTTGGGATCCTGTAAGTTACTGGATTTAAGATACTGTACAATTTGTTCCTTTAACAGTGTTTTCATCAATTTTCCTACTACTGATGTTAGACTCACTGGTCGGTAGTTTGCCGCTTCTTCCCTACTTCCACTTTTATGCAAAGGGACGACATTTGCTACTTTCCAGTCCTCTGGAATTACCCAAGTTATTAGTGATTAATGAATTAATTTAATTGGTTTAATGGTTTTGCCAGCACCCCTCTAAGCTCTTTTAGTATTCTCAGATGTATCCCATCTGGTCCCATTGATTTATCCACTTTCAGCTTTGAAAGTTCTTTTAATACTTGTTTCTCAGTGAAAGTAGTAGTAATTGCCCTCATTGTATTAATAGCTTTCCCATTTAAAAGTGGACCCTTCCCCTCTCTTTCGCTTTAAAAGTTCTTTTAATGTCTGCTCTTCAGTGAAAGTAATAGTAATTTCCCCCATTGTATTAATAGCCTTCCAATTTAAAAGTGGACCCTTGCCCTCTCATTCTTTTGTAAATATTGAACAGAAATACTTGTTAAGATGATCTGCCATAGCTCTTTCACCCTCAACAAGAATCCCACTCTCTGTTTTGAGCCTAACTATACCCTCCTTATTTTTTTCCCTTTCATTTATATAACTAAAAAAGTTTTTGTCCCCTCTTTGTATCAAGTGGGCCACTTTTTCCTCAGTTTGTGCCTTTGCTGTTTTGATAACCTTTTTAGCCTCCTTCTGTTTTGCAAAACACACCTCCCTTTCATCATCATTTTAAGTTTATTTATAATTCCGAAAGGCCATCTTTTTCGCTTTCACTATAGTTGCTACCTCTTTTGTAAACCACATTGGCTTTCTTTTTCTGCCTTTTTTCCTAACCTTTCTTATACAAAGGTCTGTTGCTGTTAATAATGCACTTTTTATATTTCCCCACTGCTTCAGTACCCCTTTTATCTGCCTCCACTCTGCCAAAGAATCACTTACACATTTCCCCATTTCCACAAAATTCGCCTTCCTAAAGTCTAGCACCCTGGTGTCTCTCTCAGTCATTATACCAAAACTATACTGCTTGATGGTCACTGGATCCTAGGTTCTCACCCACACTTACTTCTGAGATTCTGTCGCCATTTGTAAGTACCGAATCTAAGATTACCTCTTTGTGAGTGGGCTCAATCACCAGTTGCTTAATGCACACTCCCTGTAATGAATTTAAAATGTCCCTACTTCTAGTGGAGCTTGCTGAAGACTCACCCAGTTTACATCAGGTAGATTAAAATCTCCCATGATTATTACCTCCCCTTTTAATGCCATTTTAGCAATGGCTTGCAATAGGACATTGGGGTAGATCCAGAACTACGTTTGCCGTACGTTTATTCGCGTAGCGTATTTTTGTGCGTGTAAATTCGTTACACTCCCCTCGGCACACCCCTTGAACGTACGTATTTTCTCAAGATACGCTTTCCAAACCCTACCTTAACTTTTGCCAACGTAACCGCTGTTATACGCACACGTACGTATGGGCTAGACGAATTTATGCAGCTAAGCACGCCCATACTGTACACTTTAAATACAACCCCCGCCTACTTCACGTATTTCAGACGTATTTTGGACGCACGTAAAATTGGCACGCCCACACGTAAGTATTTACGTGACACATACGTGAATGGCCCATACGTTCACAATTACGCTACGCTATTGAGTGTATTTTCTATGGTGCGCATGCGTAGTTCTTACAAAAACGCGATTTTACGTATCCACCACGCGTAAATTCGCGTTGTTCTGGATCAGGCCCATTGTCCATATCCTTCTCTTGCCCTGGTGGCCTATATATCACTCTAGTACAAAGAATAATCCTCTAGATTTCTATGGTTACCCAAAGTGCCTCAGTTTTTTCTCCAATACTCACTATTAAAGTTGAATTTAACCCTTCCTTAACATATATTAATACGCATCCTCCAATTTTTCCTACTCTATCCTTCCTAAATAAATTATAACCCGGTATAGCTAGGTCCCAGTCATGATTTTCATTGCACCATAATTCTGTGATTCCAGACAATTTCCAGATTAGTTCAGGGATTTTATTTCCTAAACTCCTAGCATTTGCAAACATTGCTCTAAAAGCTTAAATTATGAATCTCCTATTCTTCAGTTTATTATTATTGCGTTTTATATTTTCTTTTCCATTAGTTGTTGAGGCTATATTATCTGTCATTATTGACCGGCCACACAACACTTTTTGGTTAGGGGAGCAGCTATTTTTATTATTTGTATCACTGCCCCCTCTCCTAGTTTAAATGGTTTCTAATAAAGGATTCAAACTGTTCACTTAGAATATCTGTTTCCACACATGTGTGTGTGGGGCTGTCCCTCCATTTTTTGTTCCTGTGATGTTAGGAGTGTGGTACCACAGATACTGTTGTATTAGCTATTTACTTCTTTCTTCTATCTCTGTCTCTTGTGCTGCCTGCCTCCCTTCTGCTCCCTTAGCTCTTTTCCTGTTGTGTTCTCTCTCAGCCTCTGCTCATTCACCTCCATCTCTTACCGCTCTAACTAACTAACCTGTTACTTCAGAGTTGGGTAGCTCCTGTGACTGCTCCCGGCGGTTCACTGAGCCTGGCGGTCCAGTCACATGGGCGGGGTGGGCACTTCCTCTTCTGCAAGGCTCACTGCACAGCTGCTGCAAGTGCAGTGTGAGGCTTAGTGTTCCACAGCCGGCTCCTGGCTTTTAAGGGCTGGCACCTTTAGAGGCCTGCGGTACGGTGGTGGAGTGAACTCCCTGGTGTAATCACGTACCATAGTATTCCCCAGAGCTTTAGCTCTTCTGGAGGGTGGCCATTTATTCACAGTGGGCTTGGTTTCCTGGGTTCACAGCTTACAATACAACCCCCTCCTCCTCCTTCTGCCCTCAATTTCACCTTGTCCTTCAGCACAGCGGCCATTTTGTGGAGGCATCCATTGTGGGAAGAGCTGTCTTTAGACAACAATAGGTCTGCAGCATATGAGTGGGGGATTGTTTCTCTCTTCTGGCTGGCATTCAGGGGGCTATTGCTCTGTGTCTAGGGGACCTGCTTTGAATTTGAATTTTTTTTGTCTGTGCCTCTTTCAGTGACATTTGGTCTTACTATTTGTAAGTTGGCCGCTAAGATATTTGCAGCATTTTACCTTTTTTCTCAATTAATTTTGGAAGTCACTGGAGTAATTAAATTGAGCTGAACTGTGTTTGACATTTGTGTGGAACCTATTTCTCTGCATTTCATTTTCTTAACAGAATTACCTATGGTCATCGGCTTTGGACTCATCTTGCCACGACCAGAGAGGAAGTAATCTGCGTCTGCATGGTTGCGGGATTCAGGTTTTGTGGTTCAGGGTGCTGGGTCTTCACAAGGTATGGCGGGCAGCTTTACTATCTCAGGTGGACAGCTGAATTTTTGGTTCTTTGTCCATTTCCTCCCACGCGCAAGTTGAACATTGGTAGGCGGGGAAGAAGACGTTCGCTCCTCTTGACCGGGGTAGTCAACATAGTAATTTGCCGATCCCAAGTCCAAGTCAGCTGTTTCCCAACTTAGTGGCCACCTCACCTTCCAGTCGATGCGTTGTGTCCTTGGGGTCCTCGGGAATAGGTCTCTGAGTGCCATGGGGTTTGCAGGGCTTGCTGGGCCCAGCTTCCCTGCCTTTTTCTGCCTGCCAGGCTGGCTCCAACCAGCCGCCTCCCTATATGACATTTATGCCCTTCATCTATCTACCATAGCAAGGTGGTGGTCACAGCTCTGGTGCAGCCGAGTGTGGCCTTATGCTATGGGGGTAGTTTTCCTGGTCCCCTCCAGGCTGGGGTGGCGTGTAGCCAGCAGGCTGATGCAGAAGCACAAACTGAGGATGCTAACCAGGCTCTTGTTACAGATGATGCAGCTGTGGTGCAATCCAAAGCATGGTTCACAGGATGAAAGTGCTGGCCCCTCACGGCAGCTGGAGCAGGACGTGTTGCTGGGACCTTCAGAAGGCGATGGTGAGTGTGCCTCAGCTACTGAGGCTTTGCACTCTGACACAGGCTAAGAAGAGTCCTCCTGCTCTGGGTCTTCCAACTCGCAAATTAAACCTAAGAAGGTTATGAAGCTTCTTAAGTAGCGCTTACCAAAGAAGAAGCAGTCGGCAGCGCACTGGAGTAGGAGGCCTCATTCTGAGCCCATACACCGTTCACAGCAATGCCCATACACTGCCGTCACATGGAAAATTAGGAGCTCCTCTATGGAGCGGATAAGGAAGGGTAAATTTGTTGATACACACAAGGGCAAAGAAGAGCTGGCCGCAGCGATAGTTTTTGCGGTATGCTACTTAAAGCATCACCCAGAGCAGGATAAAGAACTGTGGGGTTATTTACACATGATTCATGATATGCAGTCAATGACGAAAACTGGGCTTTGGACGAGTTATGATGAGAGTTTTATGAAGCGCTATGATGGGGCCCCATCAATTGATTTTTCAGTTAAAAATATGGAGGTTTTTGTTTCAGCCTCCTAAAGGGAGTTCGAAAAATCAGGTTTTTCGTACACAAAAAAAACCATAAGGGGCAGCCCACATCAGCAGCCTGACAAGGGATTCGGGGCAAACTTGTTGGTGCTGGAGCTCTTTCTAATTGTTGTTGCCGTTGAGTTATGGAAAGAAAGTTTATGTAACAGAAGTATTTTATTGTGGTGCGACAATCTGGGGGTGGTTCAGTCCATCAACCGGCAGAAGGCATCTTCTCCCCCGGCTGTAAATCTTCTGCACAGATTAGTGTTGAGCTGCTTACAGTACAACATCCATTTCCCTGCGTGGCATGTGTCTGCCGTGGACTACAAGGTTGCTAATGCCTTATCTTGCCCATCTCATCTTTGGCAGGTTGCGCAGCTGGCATAATGGAGTTGGTTAACAGTTTTCTAGCACCCTCCACGTTGACAATGTATTAAAAGGCTTGGGGTGAGTGGATCCAATTTTTAGGGTTTGCAGGGTTCTGTGGGTTAAGACCAAGCTGGCCTTGCTGTTGGAATTTTTGTGGCATGAATATTCACGCGGGAGTTCTAGGGCTTCTATAGGCACTTGCATAGCCGGCGTATCTTATTTCGCCAATCTGTATGGTGAGGAAGACTACACCAAAACATTTATGAACACATGGATCTTGAGAGGTTGGTCAAGGGTGCGGCAGGTACAGGAGGACAATCGGCGACCTATTGATATTGCATTCTTGGAACGCCTGATGTCAGTGGTCACCAGTGTCACTTCTGACTCATTTGAAGGCAATCTGATCAGAGTCGCTTTCTCGTGGGAATATTTTGGTGCCTTTCAGATATGCAAGCTGGTGACGTTGAGAAAGTCAACTCACAACTCTGGAATGCATAATGTGGTTATCTCAGATGCAAGTGTTTCATGTAAGATCCATTGATCCAAAATGGATCAAGCAAGCAAAGGCCGTTGGATGACTATGTTACCCACCCTAACTCATCAGTTTGTCTGCTGGCGTTAGCTAAGCAGTTTCGAGCATAAAACCCTCCAAAAGCTGAGAATTGAGAGTTAGGTCTCAATGGGCCTGATCCAGATCAACGATGTAGCGCTGAGCGTGCTAACGCTCAGCGTTACATCGCTGACTCCCC
>WWET01002858.1:27649-46550 GCA_011038615.1 Limnodynastes dumerilii | reverse complement strand
TTACATATGTAAATAAAATAGTAAACCTAGCTAACATTAACCCCTACGTGTATGCACTTACCTTAGGAGGTCATCTCTCCTAATCTAAGTGTATCAAATAAAGTGTGACATGTGTATAATAATAAAAAAAAATTTTTTAAACTCACCATTAGGTGTCCGGATCTTGGGAGCCTTCAATATTCCTTAATCTGAAGTCTTCTTCTTTATTCTTTATTCTTTCGACGTCTTCATCCCTGCAGAGGACGACGGCAGCTCCTCACCTTGATCACGAAGAAGTCTTACTAACCTCCCACCAGTAGATGGCGCTCTCAAGTTAAAGAAATTAACAGTAGAGTAGTAGTGTTAATTTTTTAAAGGGTTCATTTATTTGTTTATTATTATTTTTTTTTTTACACACACACACGACACGCAGTTCAGTATAGATACAATTGTATCCATGCTGTAAACAAAGAATTACAACGATCACCTTTGAGGATCGTTGTAATTCAGTGGCTACAGCATGGATACACATTGTAAACATGCTGAACTTAGAAATTTTTCAAAACACACGCGATGTGCCGCGATTAGTCAAAGGGCTATTTGCGGTGATTTTTTCATGAAAATCACCGCGAATAAGCCCCAAATGCATCGCGGGGCATCGCGTGAGTTTGAAAAAAATCGCATGTTAGTGAATTAGGGTCCAAAAAATTCACCAATCGCGGGTCATTCGCGGCTATGGGCTTTTTGGGAAAAAATTCGAGTTTAGTGAATGAGGCCCCTTGAGTGCTGAGCATTGTGTATAAATACATTGCCAGCAGCTATTAAGCCCCACCCCTTTTTCAGCCCGCGAATAGGGATAGTCCCACCGCAGGGGAAGGGGGACTAATTTGGCATCTATTTCTTCCCTCCGGAAGATCTTAGAGGAAAGAAATAGATGGTGAGTGGCCCCCCTTCCCCTGCCAACCCTGGGTGCAGGATGCATGCCACAGGGCCCCCTGTTCTGAGGGGCCCGTGTGCATTGCACACCCTGCAACCATTATGGATACACCTATGCACCCTAGGCATTTGTCTCTATGTTTTATGTTATGGGCTAGGTTTAAGCATGTCCTGGTCTTACAATTACAGTGTATTGTACTGTAGATGTGCTGTTGCTTTTCATACTAATCCAGGATTCCACACCACTTCCATTTTATGATTTCATGAGGACCTGGCTATCAGACTGTTAGTGCAAGTGAAGTGGTTAGCAGCCTAGCAGCAGTGGATACCTACACACAGGGCTGGCGGAACCTGGTAAGCGTGGCAGGGGGGCGCCAAGCCACAATCTCCCGCTGGGATACAAAAAAATTTACTTACTTAATATGGTGGCGCCCAGACCCAGCATCCTCCTTCTTCTGCCCTAGCTCCTTCCTGCTCCCTTCTCACTAGACGTCGGGCGTGATATCATCACATCCGACGTAATTAGTGAGGAGCGTGCAGAGAGGAGCCACGACAGAAGAAACAAGCGCTGCAGCCTGCAGAACAATGTGAAGGCAGAAGAACGATGAGAAAAGAAGAAAGAAAAACAAGAGAAGAAAGAAGGTAATAGCATAAGCAGGGTCATGTAACATTGTAAGGTGAGGATGATAAAGGGGGCACAAGCAGGGTGATGATGATAAAGAGGGAACAAGCAGGGTGATGATGATATAGGGGGCACAAGCAGGGTGATGAGGATAAAGAGGGCACAAGCAGGGTGATGATGATAAAGAGGGAACAAGCAGGGTGATGATGATAAAGAGGGAACAAGCAGGGTGATGATGATAAAGGGGGCACAAGCAGGGTGATGATGATAAAGGGGGCACAAGCAGAGTGATGATGAAAAAGGGGGCACAAGCAGGGTGATGATGATAAAGGGGGCACAAGCAATTGTAGTTGTGGGACAAATTGCACAATGCCCTAAGTGTTCTTACTCTGCCCATGCATCATCGAATTGTTTCTGTCTTTATATAATCTTTCCATTTCCTCAAACGGTAATAAGAAACTCCTCCAAGATTACAGGGGAAGACTTACTTAGACCTTATACAATATGATATGAAACCAGGCAGAACTTCCATTTTATGAAACATTTGGCTGCATACACAACACAAAGAGGTAGGAAGACACCACAATGTTCCCAGAATGAATAAGAATATGATAATGACAGTAACCACTTACATATATGACCTTAAGCTGTAAGGCCGCATACGTGATCGTAAAAGTTAGGGTAGGAATCTGGACACTCTGGACATCTGGACACTCTACAGACAGCGGGGAGTGCACGGGGCATGCACTCCCAGGTACGATGCCGGCCATACTGACCTCGGGCGGCTGTAAGGTGCCCGGAGGTCAGGATCCGGCCCCTTGAAACCACCAATAGGTAGATGGCACAGATGAAAGCATCAGATAGCAGTGGCATAGTGAGTGCAGGGGTTCAACTGCTATTGAGCCATGAGGGCAAAAGAGCAAAATAGTTTGGAGGATTAAATTAGAAATCTCTGCCCTTTACTGAATTATTGCAAAGATAGGCCTTCCAATAAGCAGCAGTTGCCATATAAGGGATCCTAGATTTTGTCACTCCTTTTCCCTAGCATATAATGGAACAGGTTATAGCTCAAGTAAACATTCATTGCTTTAAAATGCACTTGACTTGAACAAATTATGAATTGATATAACAAAACTGTTTATCAATCTTCTGTTTAACAAATAATAGAGTTAAGTTATTTTATTTGCTATACAAACTCCAAAATACTGTATAAACAATATCTAGAACACTGATTGCACATTTATGCTTGTTATTCTCTAGTCTCTCAGCAGGTGACATGGTGAAACTATACTATTATACAATTTTTGCTTTGACATGCAGCATAAATCCTTTTAGAATTATAAGACAGTTCATTTCTACATGTGTTTAAACTTTAATCACATATCTAAGAATACACATTCATAGAAATGTTCAAATTTCTCGTCATTTAAATATTTTACCATGGTATGAAGTTAAACACAGCTTACTTAAAAGGAATACAATGCAACTATGAACGCAGATTAGACATCAATGGAATATGTTTGCCTCAGACGCTCCTCAGTACATGGAAACAGGGAAGAGCGCAGCTTTCTATCAGCAGCCAATCAGTGAAGTAAGTTAAGGATTCATTTAACCCTTAACTTACTTCATTGTTTAGCTTGTGAATGAAAGCTGTGCTCATCCCTGTATCTATGATAGACATAGGGAAAAGCACAGCTAGCGGCAGCCCATCGGCCCAGACTCCATCGGCCCATCTGGCATTTGCCAGATCTGCCCGATGGCCAGTCCGGCCCTGCCATTGGCCATCACTTCCTGATATTGATGGGCTTCCGTCCGGCAGCTGTGATGCGAGCATGTTAGAATGCATGCAGATTTATTTGGCATTAGCATGGTAAGTATTAACTTTTTTAAGCCTGGGCATCCTTTGTATTGTGGTTACAAATATGTTTTCTGCTCTTTATGACACAAGGAGAGGCTCTAGTGACTGAAATTTACCTAGATGAAAGGAAGGGGCAAATGCCAGGGCCTGGGCTCTTTACTCTTAGAGTTCTGACACAGGGGTGGGCGGTCCTTTAAGTGGCGGGCTGGGCGCAGGGAAATCTACTGCGCATGTCTGTAGATCCCCCATGGCTCACATACTCAATGTGACTTACTGGGCATTGGCTGGCTAGAGGTTAGTTTGGGCTCGCTTGGACTCCTGACAAGATGGCTTGACTACGCCCCTAGTTGTTTGACCATGCCCCCAGTGAGTTGACCCCCCGTTTGCTTCCCGGAGGCACGATAATACCTATTACATACCAAGATGGGAGGGTCGCACCAAGGTGAGATAGGACACCAATGGTATAGCTAAAATCTTACCCCCCTACCCAAAAACAAGTTGTGACACCCATATATAAATATACATATATATATATATATATATATATATATATATATATATATATATATGAATAAAAAACTAGGGGGTGGGGCGCATTTTTGGTATTTGCCCCAGGTTCCATTTACCTTAGTTACGCCCCTGGTTATATCCTCTTCTATCTTAATTTTGCTCATTGTATGGTTTTCTTTATTGTTGTGGGTGTATTTGGGGGGATTATATCCTCTTGTATTATGATTACCATAACCAGACTTCTATATTAATTATTGCCTAAGAGTTCAGATAAAACAGTGTTTGTGTACATCTTTTACTAATTAAACATATACAATACATTGCATCAAATCAGTGGTGCCTCCACCATCTATGCTTCACTAACCTTTCTAAGCTCGTTCCAACAGCCACCCCATCAAGTACAGGGAAATAGAAAGAATTTTTACAGTGGGGACTGGAGTGAGACGCAGCTACAGCGCACTGAATACATAGAGGCAAACCACAGCAGAGGATTAATGAGGGAACCATGGGTGTATTAATGCTATCCATCCAAAGGATCCTTAGCGGTGATATCCAGCTGCAGCCTACTGCCCAAATGGAGGCCAGACGGAGGATTCGACACTTTGCCAGGCACCGGAAGAGAACAGAGTAGGTTGGAAAATGACACAGTGTGAATGAAACCTTTGATTGTATATTTTGATACAAACGGGAACCACTTCACTATATTGCTGTATATTTTTTCTCCCACTCATAAACCATTGCCCTATTGGAGAGTACCACTTATTTGCATCTATCGGAAGAATTAAACCAGGATTTGGACCCTTGATAGAATTCACTTCATAATATAGTTTACATATTACATTGCGTTTTATTTCAATCACTTAAATATCTGTGGTCCTAAAAGTGGCAAACAATACAACAACACATATTTATCAAAAACACACCGCATTAATTTAGGTAAACAAACCAATTAACAACCGATGAGGATATTATCCATTCAAGTTTAATAAGTACATCCAATTGGTAACTATATTCACTAGACGGAAATCATAAATTAACACAACCCCCTATCCCATTAAGCCTCTCTGTATAGACACACAGTGAAACAGTGCCGGTCCATCTATCGCAGGCAGTTTGTACCAGCTAAAGTGCAGCATCTAAATAAGAGGAACAGATAAGCTAAAAAGATGTAGAGAAGAGATAGTGAGAAAAAAACAACAAATGAACACTTTTTTTTTTACCCTCTTTGCTCTTCATCAAGCCCCATTGTTTATTCCATCTATACTTATAGCACTTAATCTGTCCTACAATAGAGCATAGCTATTTTTATTTTGTGCTACAGCACAGATCATGTTGTCTACAGCTGGAGGCTGTATCCCTTTCTGTAAGTCGGAGGCACTATTTTTTCTATGCACGTAATTTATCCTCTACTCTGCCTTTTTGTTATGGTACCCCGGGATTGCCTCGACTGAGGACCAGGGTGACCTGGGAGAAAGAGAGAAAAAGACGAGTAACTCACCAGGGTGTAGAGCCTGAGATTGGACCTTGTTTTCGCTAGAGCCCCTGAAGGTGGGGATAGACTGGAGCTGGTAGGAACCCGTCAGGATATGGCCCTAGAGAGAATACCCGGGTGTTACACTCTGCAGGAGAAATCCTATCAGGGTGTGAAGTTCTCCCTCTGATGCTAGTGTCTGATTTCCCTCAGCTGTCTGATAATTAGCCTCCCTTGCCTGGGCTTGCTGCTGATTGGTGGGAGGTCCTTTAAATAGACTTACCTGGGAACACTCCCCTGTCGGCTATAGACTCTGTTTTCCAGTATCTGTGCCTGCTTTGTACTTTGCTTTTGTTTGCTTATTTCTGATTCTTGAGTGCCCTCCATTGTCCAGCCCTGGTCCTTGCCTGTTACCCTCTGTGTACCAATTCCTCCTCTCCCACCTTATTGTATTATTCCTTTTTGTATTTGTTCCCTGCCTTCTCCTGTGAGCCTGTGTTTGTAGCCCTCTGGGTAGTTCGTATGAGTGTGTGTGTGTGAGTAAGCCCCAGTCTGTCAGTCAGTCTTGTTTGTCCCGTTAAACCCTCTAGTCTGTTGTCTCTGTTTTGTGTTTATTGTGGTTTGTCATAGTCCAGTCTCTTCTGGTACTACTTTTGCTACTTACCCCACTTTATCTTATCCATTCCCTGCTGCCCCATTTTCCCCTTCTGGGTATTCTCTAAGGGGCGTAACCTGACGGATTCCTATCAGCTCCAGTCTATCCCCACCATCAGGGGCTCTAGCGAACACTCGATCCGACATCAGGCTCTACAAACTGGTGAGCTACCCGGCTTCCTCTCTCTCTTGCTGGTCACCTCAGTTCTCTGTCGAGGTAAACCCGGGGTACCATTACACTGACATCCACCTCTCCAGACGGCTACCTCGATAATATATTGCATTAAAAGTTTGAATGATAACTCATTTGGTTTAAGATTTATGTCCAAATTTGGCGGATGACAAATTTAATTTCTGGATCTGTTGCTAAGAGCTCCGGAGGAACCAAGTCATTCTATATCTACATGTATATATTTTTAGTAGACAGTAGAAGTAGACAGCAAAAGTTACAAGAGCTGTCACAATGTCAAAGCTGTCAAAAATGGAAGGACAATGGCGCCCAGATCCAGAGTTATATACGCGTGTATACGTACATATGTATTTACACAAGCGTTGTAACTGATGGTTTTACGTGCGTGAGATCCAAAGTTAGTTACGTTTTCAGCAAAACCACTCCCACATCTCGTATTTGCAATTACGTCCATATACGTGCATAATTAATAACAGACGTACATTTGTGTACTTTACAGCCCCTGAAATGTGTATCACATGTGCATAAAAACACACATATGTACTATAGATCCACATGTAGTATTATATCAAATGAGAACAAGAACACCCCAATTAATAGGTACATGTTTTTTTGTAAAATATCTGGTGTAATGTTTGGAATATTGTAAAATACACACTCACATTGATAACCTTATATGTGTAATATTTATATGATCATATATTCCTTTTTATTAAATTCTGAAGCATAAAACTAGACTAATATGTGCTCATTAAACTTTAATTACCGTATAATTACCGAAGCCCGCGCAGGAGACGGCAGAACGGGGACTACAGTGCAAGTAAGTATTTTGTACTGTAGCTGGGTGCTGGATATGATGGGGGCTGGACATGATGGGTAATGCTGGGTGCAGGACATGATGGGTGATGCTGGGTGCTGGACATGATGAGGGTTGATAGGTGCTGGACATGATGGGGGCTGATAGGTGCTGGACATGATGGGTGATACTGGGTGCTGGACATGATGGGGGATGGTAGGTGCTGGACATGATGGGTGCTGGACATGATGGGGGCTGATGGGTGCAGGACATGATGGGAGTGCAGGACAGGATGGGAGCTGATGGGTGCTGGACATGATGGGGGCTGATGGGTGCAGGACATGATGGGAGCTGATGGGTGCAGGACATGATGGGGGCTGATGGGTGCAGGATATGATGGGTGTTGGACACTATTTGGTTCAAATTATTTTTTTCCTGTTTTCCTTTAAAAAAGGGCGGAGCCCAAAAGGCGTCAGAGTGTTTACAGCAAGAGAGACCCCTTGACGACCTACAGCATCACATCACTGCGCCCGTTACAGAGAGGACTTGGAGCGCAGCCGTCTATCTGGACGTCCCGGCCGCGGCTCTGGTGGCTTACATCTAACCCTCGCATTGGGAGCAGGGTATGCTGTTTGTTGTTACTTGGGGAACTCATGTACTGTTTATATTTTTAACAAGTTTTTAACCACAGTAAAGTTTTGTGTTATACAGTTATCCCTAGTGCTGTTTCCATTTCAAAGTGGCCATTTGATGCACTTCAGTTCAGTATGGTTTTTAATTATGTCTCTCTTTTACTCTGCATGATGGATGTCTATGAGGAGCCCTAACACATCCCCATTTGGACTCCTAACAAGGGACTGTGATTTTAAAGACACAATGAACTCTTCCATTACCCTTCAAGGACTTTATGAGGCTATAAGTGTGGATTTCAGGTTTTACTCTATTTTTAGCCACCCTGTATGCCGCACTATTGTATGTGTATCTAGTCACACGGATCAGCGCTTCTCTCTCTCCGTTCATTTCTTGTTACACATTTTTCGCGCCCTTTTGCGTTCGTATTTTTAAATGTACTTTCCATTAATATTCAGATTGTGTGATTTCTAATATGTGTACACACTAAAATTCGCAATTGTTTAAACTTATTAAATAAACTTTTACACCTATGTATGTTGCAATATTTTAAGATTTCATACCAATCGAGCGATATTAATATTTAATATGTAATGTTTGTACTTGCCAGAATCCTTGTGATAAGGTGCGCATTTTAGTGTTAGTTGTAAAATTGTCGCTAAATGCGTTTGCAAAATATGAGCATTTATACAATTGTTAAATATTTCTGTCACTGTAAAGGGTTCAGATTTGTTTACTTTTCATTCATTGGACTGTGGGATCCCACCAATGGGATCCCAGGGATATGGGATCTACCAATGAACAATGAGCTACTGTGATATCATAGCTCCATTGTTGTAGAGTGAATAAAAGCTGGCACTCAGGCAAAGGTAGTTAGAGGATTTCTGGATTGAAGCCTTGAGAGTGGACAGATCTGACCCCTGGATTCACTAGTGAGAATTTTATGTATTTTTGGCTAACTGTATTTATTTGTTTTCTTGGAGTAAAACTTCTGCGAATACTTTTGGAACACAACCTGCATCTGTATTCTCTTTCCTTATTACCACGTACGCATCTTTTGAACTACATTGCGTGCGCTACCATAGTTTCACATTGCGTGCGAATTTATATGCGCATTATTATTGTACTCATATTACCCAATAGAGAAAAATTATTTTTACAACACAATCTAAAAACACATCACAAACAATATAGGCCTTTTATTGAAGGAGGTCTGGCTGACGTCTCCGCAGATCAGACCACCATCGCATGAGCTGGTCCACCTGACGGTGAATGCCCAGGTGCCTTTGTATCCTTCCCTGCATCCGGACATATGCCCGCCTGACGGTCACATTGCACCGGGGCTGGGTCGGATCAGAACAATCCATTTCAGCTACCATGTACATTAATTCCTGAGTAGAAAACGTGTTTGGCCGAGCTGCAGCCATTTTAAAATAATAGTAAAATCTAAAGATGGAGCTTGAACGCTAATTTGAAAAAACGCACACCATTGGAGGTTCAGAAACCATGCATCCAAGGATCGGCAAAACACATTCGTGGAATATACACAAATCCAACATATTGACACACAAATCCATCAATCACATTAGTGACTAAATTATTGGCTCCCAAACATTCATGATGATGAACAAAATGATGATTTTGTTGCTTACTCCAAGCCAATAAATCCAAATTGCCTCACCAGAACCTTGCATCATTTTAAAAAGAGGTATATATCTAACAATTTAATTTCCTGTTAATGTTTGTATTAATCCATATAAAAATCAAGAATCATTTCAATTATTATCCAAAATTTTTGGTGTTTACAGATGGCAAGATTTCAAAACTCAATAAAAAAAAAACTGTTAAACACAACAGAACAACAGGTGCAGGCCTAATGTCTGAATGCCTAGTTTAAAATGAGCTTGAGGAGTTGGCATTGCGGGCAATGTCCCAGGCAGAGGTCTACGGTGTTTGAGACCATGATACAATGGATGATCCACCACAAAGATTATAAAAAAAACAAAAAAAAAACAAAAACTGCAAATTAAATTAAATCTAAGTTACAATAGGTCAACATTTTATATACCAATAAGTAACATGTCCCTATTCAACCAACACAGAAATGACAGAACAATTTGAGGCAACCTGTTCCTTATTTGAGGAAGAAGCAGAACATGTGGAACAGGAATAACACTCTGAAGAGACAAATGACCCAGATACATCAGCCAGAAGTACTGAGGAAAGGCAGTCACATTAAAAAATTACTGGAACCCATGCATACTAAACTGGATGACAATCAAAAAATAACTAAACAAACTACTAAAGGAGGCAAGAAAACAAGCAAAAAACCTTGCTTGCACTAATAACAACATTTTTCAATAACTTTAATTTGTTTAATGCATATAACAAAATTTAAAGTTCACAAACTACACAACATAAACATATATTACATGTAAAATACTTACATTGATTTAAAAAAAAGCAATCCAGCAGCAAGCACACAACTAAACAAACCCAGGGTTGCTTTAGATATGGGTTTTAAAAATAATTGGAAGCAATCATTAGCAGGTGTTGCTACAGGTGAAGCAGAGACTTCAGTGTTCTATTTAAAAGCATACCCTCCAACATGACCCCCTCCATTCGGTACAAAATACTCTGCTTCTGCTCTTCCTTCCTAATCTCTGATTGCAGTCACCTGTGTTACACACCTTTCTATTCAAATAACTAGTATAACACAGGTGACTGCAATCATTTTAGGAAGGAAGAGCAGGAGCAGAGTATTTTGTACCGAATGGAGGGGGTCATGTTGGAGGGTCTGTAAAAGGCATCAGATGTGGTTTCACCTATGTATGTATTTACGCTTATGTACGTTGCTAAAGACCTTTCACCTTACGACCACAAAACCCTACCTTAAATTTTCCAAGCGTGAATACTGTTTACGAACTCACCATGTAATTGTGGATCTATCGTAAATAAACTCACCATGTAATTGTGGGTCTATCATAAATTCGTGTTTACGCCCACACAGATCATTTACATTTACGAGCAACACCCTAAAATTACGGTGTCCGCACCCTTGCTTACGGCATCATAAATACGCATCTGCTTACTTATGGATCGGTTGGTAGTGTTTACAACAAATTCTCAAACATCTCGCGCATGCACAGTTTGTTAAAAATGCATAGTTACGCGTTCGGATGGGCGTAAATACGCAATCGTACATAGGTCTGGATCTGGTCCAATATCCCTTATTCACAATTTTTACGCTTGGGCCGGAATTGTTCTACAGTAGATAAATTTATAGAGCAAGCTGAAGTGTACAAATCACGTTTCCTTGAGAGACATTATCCTGAGTCTCTTATCCAGCAAGGCTTTCAATGAGCTCTAAACACTGATAGAACTTCACTGTTAACATATAAGATTCTGTGGTATCCTCCTCTCAGAATACCATGATCGATTGTCCTTTGGTCACTGATTATAATAGGTTTGGGAGGGATAAAAGGAATAGACACTGGTCTGTCTTGAAGTAAGACCCTGTACTAGCACCTTTCTTGCCCTGTGCACCAAGTGTTAAATTCAGGAAAGTTAAAAAGACCGCATATACGCAATCTACGTATTGAAACGATACGCAGATTACGTACAATAGCTACTACGCATGCGCAGTAGCTATTGTTCAGTGAATTAAGTCAGTCTATGGAAGACGGACATAGTTCTGGATCTACCCCAATGTCCCGTTAGTATGTTAGACTAAATACCATGGACAGGTTCATCTGAGCCCCTGATGGGACAGTGTTTGATGATAGCAGAGCGCAATACGGTGTATTGATGATAGCGGTCAGGAGCACGGTGGATGCTGGTCGATGACAGCACATGCACTTCCGTGCCCATAACCCAACCTTAACTTCACCACACGGATCTTCCATAGGAAAGCAGATTTGCTTATCGTCATCCCATTTTCCATATATGCATGTTAATTCCTGCCTCTGTTGTGGGGTTTTGCCATGAGGAAGGCTAGGTCTGCTCTGTCGTACAGAACAGAGTTCCGTCTGCATGGAGATCCACTGTGTAACATCTGATGCATGCATGCACAGATGTTTAATGCAAGGGGACTTACGTAAGCAGCTTACGTAAGTCCCCTTGCAGTATTAACTGTGAGTCCAGCACAAGGAATCCAAGTGAGCTTGATAATTTGGCAATGAAAGGACTGGAGTTCTCTGATATAAGGCTGTGTTGATTAGAGCTGGTTAAACCTGTGTTGTTACCAGACAGTAGTATTTTATCCCCTTTTCAAGAATCTATTAAGATTTTATTGGATTTACCACATGATGTGAGATATGTTTTTTTCTTCTTTTTTTTCTTACACTGAGGTCCTCCATATGGGAGAAAATGCATTTGGGATAATATACTATACAAAGGAGAACAAGTTAAAAGAAGAAAATAGCAGGTATCTATACTTACTTACTTACTTATTTATACTAGTTAATTAAGATCAAGTAAGACAGATACAGCACGGAGGTAGAATATCAGAACTAGTGTATCCGAAAGATGTGTACTATTATTGGGCCTTTTAGAGAAGATCTGCATTACTGATCTCTAGACTTATTTATGTTCTCATATGAACAGTGAGGACGTTCCTTTATATCACTTAAAGTTGCCAGAAACTATTCTTTATTTGGAATTTTATGTTGAGGAGCAACTTAACCCAAGGTGTGCCTTTATGAAAATACTTTGAGAAATAGTTTTTCCCCCCATGCAATAGTGAAGAAGTTTTTTACTTATCGTGCCATTACTTATCTTTTCATTCATTTGTTTATTTAAAGGTTCTTTGTGTGTTTCTGTGTGTTTTTATGAATCACTGTATTGGATCACTAAGCAATAATCCTTATTTATATTGATATTATTTTAGAGTTTGAGCGCATTTATCACTCTTATTTAGGTACAGGATTGTGTGATTTTGTGTGGGTCACACATTTATTAACAGAAGGTAGTGTATTAAGACTTTTTTGTGTTGTCAATAAGGACTATAAGTGCCATACAATTTTTTTTATTTATTTATTTATTGGAACGTAAATATCAAAAAGTTTATGTGGGAAAACTAGACCTCTTAAGATCAGAATGCAGAACATATTTGAAATATAGTTGTAACGGGTGGTGCGCCGGTGCCCTGTGAATTAAAAACAAATCCCAGGCCCGCCCCCACCCCAGAGGTTCCTACCCAATCCTGAAGCAACTGCCGGAGAAGACGCAATGTTTCTTTCCCGGTCCAAGGTGTGACGAATCTCTAATGCTGAAACGCAAAGACAAACATTAGTAACACATCAACACCAAAAGTACCTGCGGGAGAGAACGGGGGTAAAGTTAGTTTTATTTATTGTTCCCTCCATTCTGCAAGGGGGAGTGCTGGGCAGCCAAAACCTCTCCCCTGCGTGTGCCACTGCCAGAGGCTCCACAACGGAGCCTCTGGAACTGTGATGTCAGGCACTGGTCAGCAAAACACAGTGAGGACAGTGAGCAGCCGCTGGGGCCCCTCTGAACCACGAGGCCCCCCTGTCGCCGGGCCTGCCAGTGAGCAATGAAATGTTGGCAAGTATACAGAATACAGCAGGTCAAGTTGTTCCTATTACTGTAATGTTGGCTCTGCACCCCATTTGCTTATACTTGCTAATAATATAGTTTTTGTACACAAGACAATGGGCTGGATCCAGACTTAAGTGCTTGAACTTAGTTACTCCTGGGCTAAACCATGTTGATTGCAGGGGAGTCATATTTCAGTTGAGAGGTGATGTTTCCTATCCCAAGTCTAAATAACAGTGTGATAATAAAGTTGGTCAGTATATGTGTGCAGTAAGCAATTCAACGATATATCTCTGCATGCAAATAATACAATTAACTTGACTCTCTCTGCAATCAACATGGTTTAGCCCAGGAGTAACTAATTTCAAGCACTTACTTAAGTCTGGATCCAGCCCAATGTGGGTTAGATCAGTAGTCACAGCCAGCAGAAGAGAGGTACACCTTGACTTTTGTCTGCTATTTTGTTCAATTTATATTTTAGGACAAATAATAGGGGGATATTTTTAATGTGATGCCAGAAGATTTCATTAGAAGCTTCAATAACATTTCCTTTGTATTTGAGAAAAAGTTACTAAAATGATTTACAAAAGTTGGAAATTGCAAGTATTATCTGTTTTTTTCTCTAACTATTTGCTCCTTTAATGTAGAAACAGGTTTCAAACTAAAATGTAGAATAGTTCATATAAACTGCACATATTTTTCTCTTAAGTTTATTTCTGGGTAAAAATGTCTTAAATGTAATTATTTGTATTAACCTTACATACTAGACAATATTATTTTTCCCCAAGTATAAGCCATAACTGCATTATCCTTCAACTATAATGAGAGCAATGTAATACATACACATGTCCACATGATGTCTCCCTACCCCTTAACATGCATTTTTGATGAATTCTTGAAAATAATATATTTAGAGATGGGGATGACTAGAGGCTGCTTGTGTCACACAGATCTACCTGCTCATAAGGACAACACACAGACCTATCTACTCATAAGGACAATGCACAGATGCCACAGTTATTAAAGAAAAAAGAAAATAACGGATTTGAAATAATACTGGATTTAAATAGTGGTGTTAAGTATGCAAAAGCTCTCTAGTCATCAAATGCTATTACCAATCACAGTAGGAGTGTATATTATAAACATAACTTATATAGAGCTTGCTTGGTATATAATGGTTTACATTTATATACAGAGGCTGGTAGATAAGAGGGTCCTGCTCTGCAACCTTGCCGTCTAAAGGATAATAATGCAACAAGCACTGGACCATATTCACACCTAAGAATCTTCTGCTTCTTAGGTGTGGAGTTTTACGAAATGACCTACTGTGTGTGTGTGTATTAGGTCATTTACACAATCTACATACCAGTTAGGTATATAGATGTCCTCTGTGTCGTCTTTAAAGACCGCACTAAGTAGTTTAGTTAGAAAAAGGCGGCTTAAGGAGAGGTGAGTGTTTAGGTAGAAGTGGGAGGGGGAGGGGATTTAGATTAGCCTGGGAGAGCGTCGGGGAGGCAAGAAGGAGACTATGCACGATAATATAAGATAGCCCCATGGCACTCGTATGTGTCATAAGGTACCTAATAGCGGGGAGTGGGTTAAAGGCAAATTGTGTGAGTTAGGGGCAGATCTGAAATTTAACTGTGATTAAAGCTGTAGTTCTATAATGAAACTCTGGTTCTGAGAGGCTGTGTCAGATATACCTGAAGTGAATGGGAGATATAACAGACCTTCCCTGTTATCTGTGCCAGAAGAATGGTTCTGGCTGCCTAGAACTGGTTATAAAATAGTGACAACTGATGTGAGGTAAGTGACTGGGCGTGTATATAATGGCATAGGCATATCTATAATGGGTGCAGGGTGTGCAGTGCTCACAGGCCCCTCAGAACATGGGGCCCTGTGGCATTTATCCTGCACCCAGGGTTGGCAGGGGAAGGGGGGCCATACGGCCATTTCTTCCCTCTAAGATCTTCTGGAGGGAAGAAATAGATGCCAAATGAGCCACCCCTGCCCCGATTTGGGGGAGGAGCTTAAAGCCCAATTAGGCCCGCCCCTTTTGAGGTCCGCGAATTGGGACAGTCCTGTTTCATGGTAAGCTGCTGGGATAGGTAGGTAGATTGCTGTCATCTCCAATTCATCTGGTGAGGGGAGACAGTGATGATGAGGACAGGGTTCTGTGTTGTAGTACAGGTGATTCATTGTTGATATGCTGACTTGAGCAATACATTTTCTTGAATTACCAACAACGGTTAAAGACTGACAAATGGGTTTCCTTTCCTTGTTCAAATGTTTCCTACACGATAAAAGAGTTTTACAAGGGCAAAGAAATTTCTCTTCGGTTCATAAGATGACATTGGCGTTAATCGGATGAGAGATATAGAGATGTTACAAACGAGGATGCCCAGAAGAAATACCTTTACTCTCCAATACATAGATCGCAGCTTCTACATTAGACTTCAAAAATGGGTATATTTTTCATGGAGTCATGTTTTGTAAGCAAGAACTGTGTATAAAAAAGTAAACTTGTATACTGGAATAATTACATGAGAGAGGTTTATGCTGCTGCTCTTCTAAGGAATCCTTTGTTGATGGGAGGAAAAAAGACTTCAAACAGAAATAGACAAAAGTTTGTCTTTAAAAAGGAAAAATGTCATTGGCCTTTATAACCAGAGCAATAAGTTGTTGGTGGGAGTTGCCGAGAGGCTCGCGAGTGCTTCCTCATCACTGTTACAGAACCCGATATT
Source organism: Limnodynastes dumerilii (assembly GCA_011038615.1). Classification (NCBI taxonomy): domain Eukaryota; kingdom Metazoa; phylum Chordata; class Amphibia; order Anura; family Limnodynastidae; genus Limnodynastes; species Limnodynastes dumerilii. The sequence goes on along the minus strand of WWET01002858.1, from coordinate 30,604 downwards.
AGACAGTATATATGATTTAGCACTATGATAATATCTGCAAATGGCGTGTGTACAAGAGACTATCCCATGGAGGTGATCTACATTTGCAGGTAAATCATTTGCTGATTTGAAGAAAAGAATCTGAATCCATGTGGGGATGAGCAAAATTTAAGAACAATATTGTGGCACGCATAGGAGCATGCTGGATTCATACCAGTGTGAATGTATGTGGTGGAAGAGATTGAAAAGTGATAACGACCCATTTCTATACATTTTTAAAGACATCTTAGCGTATTTGTCCCTAGAGTCAGATAGTGGCTAGCACATCAGTCCCCCAGAGTCAAACACAATGGTGCTAAGGGAAATTTTTAAAATTAATCATTAATTAAAAAATTGGTCTAAAGCCAGAAGGAATCTGTATAAGAGAAATCAACCAAATAATTATAAATAATGCTTAAATGAGATTCAATAAATAAATGGTCTGACAATTGATACACCAAAATTGTCAGACCATTTATTTATTGAATCTCGTTTAAGCATTATTTATAATTATTTGGTTGATTTCTCTTATACGGATTCCTTCTGGCTTTAGACCAATTTTTTTATTAATTTTTAAAATTTCCCTTAGCGCCCTATCACACTTTTTTTCTGGTTTAGATTTTGAGCACTTCTGGGGTTTTGTGGTACCCCTTGTGAGATTGGGCTGCTTTTATTTATTTATTCCCTAGATTTTAGGTGCCTTCTTTTCCTATCCAATTTTCCTATTTTGACAAACACAATGGCAGTGGAGGAGGTGGAAAAGTCCATACACAATTAATACACAAACAATGGCAGTGAAGGATCAGGAAAGGTTCATAAAACTGGAGGGCAGTTTCCTCCCATGGTTATCATCACCATTGCACCCTGCCAATGCACTATCTTTTCCCGCGGTCAAGCTTACTTTTGATGTTTGGGATCGCGCTAAAAGAAAACCTAAACTGTCCCCATACCCATCCCCCTTGATGCCGATTTGGAGTCATCCCCAGTTCAGCCTGGGCAAAGAGAAAGCAACGAGTAGATCCTGGAGCACTAAGGGAATAACTAGTTTCCACCACATATTGAACTTTTCTGCACCTGCCTCTTTGGGAGGGTGGAGAAACACGGCCTTCCTCAGTGGAGATTTTATCAATATCTTCAGAAGCAACATTTTGTTTTTCTACCTTCCAACCTACCTCCCCCAGATCTTTGACCCAATTTGAAAGACAATACTATAGTTCCCCTAATGCCCATGGTGCCATATCCCAGCTTTATTACTCACCTTTGGCCTCAGAGACGGTTCTTATCGATGTTTATGAAGCTCACTGGGACGCAGATCTAGATACTCCCCTGGAAAGAGAAGATTGTAAGAGCATCCTCACATGGGTTGCAAAATGCTCCATCAGTGTATCCATTCATGAGACCTCTTTTAAAGTTTATACTAGATGGTATTTAACACCCGACAAATTACATTGCATTCACCCTGAGACCTCAAACTCGTGCTGGCGACACTGCGGCGAAGTGGGGACATTCAAACATGTTTGGTGGTCATGCCCTTTGTTTAATAGATCCCTTCTGGAACGGGGTCAGCTTAGTTATTGCAAGTATCCTGGGAATCAATGTACGGTTATCACTTACTAACTTCCTCTTATGTGCTCCTGTAGAGAGGGTGGACAAACATGAGGACAAAATGATTCTCCACATTTGTTGTGCGGCTGAATTCCAAGTAGCCCGTAATTGGAAAAATCCTGCTCCCCCATCACAGCAGGAACTAATCAATCGTATCTGGTATGTTGCTAGTATGGAATAATAACTATAACAATACAGTCCTTAAATTTAATAGGGTCTGGGAACCATGGTATAGCTTTCATGGTTCGCCAATGCCAGGCACTTTTTGAATGTCGGATTAAGGTCTGGTGGTTTGTGGTTCCCGGGCCTCTCTTCCAGCTATCTTTATCTTACCCATTTCTTCCTTCCTTTTTTTTTCCTTTTTCCTTCTGTCTTTCTTCCTCCTTTCCTCTTCATCTCTGCTTGCTCTTCTCTCATTTAAATAGAATACTCTCATCCCTCCCCCCCATAACTCAGCTAATTCTGGTTGATGTGTTATTTAAAATACTTTTAGTTACAGATATGGGCTCTGATTCAGAGTTTGGGAATAAGGGTAAACCATTTTGCAAAAAAGGGGTGCTAATTAATCTTAAATCTTTTGCATGCAGGGAAAATATTGGAAAATACTTAACTTTTGCACATAGAACTCACATACTGCATAGATTTATGTTTAATCTATAAATTAGAGTTCAGCTAAGAAACTTTACTTCCCAATTTTAATTTTGTTTTTACAATTTAAAATTTGCCTCCCCTTGCATTTCATCATGGTATTGCTCAAGTCTACACTTGCACCTAAAACAAGTTTAAGTGTAGCACTGAATCAGCCTCATGGTGGCTGGATAAGCCACAGTCTGTTCTCTTTTTTGTTTGTTTTTATTGACTTCGATATATATAGCTGTTTATATAGCTGTTTGCCTGTTGTTTAAAAAAAATACAGTATCACTACAAATAATATAATTGTGACTTGGGGCTGTATTTACAGTACGTTTTTGCGTGCGTATTTTTAGGAGCGGATTACCTGCGCATCAGAGGTGCGTAAGTACACACATAGAGATAAGGGTGCCCTATGGAGGCGTAAGACACATCCGTGCAAGGGGAGTGTCATGGGTGTTGCCTTGCTACGTGCATGCGTAAAAATGCGCACTTAGCAAACACGGATCTGTGAATCCGGTCCTTGATCCTCAAATTAAGAGGGCTCTGTAACATCATACATGTGTGTGCTTTACTAAAAACTTAAAATAAAGAGTTTTAAAAAAAAACTGGAAGGCAGATAACAGGAAAGGTCCGGCCTGCACCTGTCCAGTCACTCACCTCACCTCACACAACTGTCACTTACCAGGCAGCCAGAACCGC